>VYZU01065580.1:0-68657 GCA_013401355.1 Ceyx cyanopectus | reverse complement strand
GGTGCCAGCCCCACGCTCAGCTGCACAGAGGTCTCCCAAGCCTGCAGAGCCCCCAGGTGGCACCTACTTGCCACCACCTGGGGCTTGGCCAGCTCTTTCCAAGCCCAGCTACTGAGGGCTAACCCACCCTTCAAAAGTGAGGATTAAAATATCTCTGCAACTCCTCGTACACTACTCTTACGGAGCGAAGGGACTCGCAGAACAAAAGGACAATGGAAAAGGATACTTAAAGTCCTGGGGAGCCTAAAACACCTCGGGGAGATGATGAGGAAAGGAGGAGGGTTCATCCCTCACCGGCTGCTGCTTGGCAGTGCCACAACTTTGGAGAGCAGCAGGCTGCACAGAGGACTCTCCAGCCCCATGCCCATCACGTCCAGCTCGACTCTTCCCACTCCCGCATCCCAAGTGTGACATCTTCCGGGGAAAGAGGGGGTGAGAAACAAAATTTACCACCCCCAGGCAAAGACAAACTGGAGATTCTGCAGTGTTAAAACTTTCTCCTTTGTTTTTCTTCCGTATATGCCCTGGACTGAATGATCACCCGGCCCTGTGCTCCTATGAATATTCATATATTTGCCACTTAGAAATGCAGGCAGCGATTTGTATTAAAATATCAACACAGTGACTTCCAGTCTTTGTGCCCCTGAGGGACATAAGTATGTACTCTTTTTTTTTTTTCCCTTTGATGTATAAATAATATTTCACTTTAGAGGAAAGCACTGGGTGACAGAGATCATTATACATTTAATGAGGAACGTCCTTTAGCTTATTTTAGTTACAAGGATCCCTTATTTACATAAGGTGAAAATATTGTTGTTTTTCTTGAAGGGTTACTTTTTTAACCAGAACTGGTACTCAGTCCCAGTCAGTACAGCTGCCACACTGCTCAGAAAACTTACTAAACCTGAAGAAAGTGGGAGCAATAACCCTAGCAATTCTTTGTACTGATAGGTAATTATATTAACATGAAAACTTAATTCCAGATGCAATACTTTTCATTTCACTCAATGACCTTCAGAGGTCCCCTCCAACCCATTCTGTGACCTCAGGTTTAAAGGTTCACATTCATGGGCTTTTAGCTACAACTAGAAAATTGGAATGGAAGATTATATACCCACATAATCCATGGCATCATAGGGTGTAAAGAAACACAAAATATAAGATGTTCCATTTGGTGCCCAGTGACACTTTCTCCTGCAGGTGCTGGCAGTAGTCACCCAGTACCAGAAGTCACAGCAGCCTTTCTGCTGCAGATGGGCTGAGTGTCCTCTGAAAAAAAAACTCCATTGCCAGGCACCTGGAGAAAAATGACCAGAAAAAAGAGAAAATTTCATGTCCTGTATTAGAATAAGATTCTAGGAAGATCTTTAACCTAATGTTTCTTGGATACTGAACACATTGAATATGATAAAGATTCCAAAATTCATCCATTTTTAACTCCTCTTTAGGGAACACAGATCAGAATGAGCAGGTACACTCAAAACACCAAGACAATATTCTACATCCAGGCAAGATTGTCTTTCACCTATTCCCAGAATCTCCAGCCCCTTTCTCAAGCTGCCACTTCAAACCTTTTCAACTCTGTCACTTCCTACCAATTCTGCCTGTTCCCTGCCAAGATAGTTTAAAACACATGGCTCACATACCCTTATTCTGTCACAGTCATGCACAGAAACTGAGACAGAAAACAGTGTGGTCAGCATGAAAAAAAACCACCAAAACACCTGCATCAAACAAACTCTGCTCTTAGCTATTTAGAAATACAACCAAGTAAGACTTGATCAACTTTTCAAAACATTTGCAGAAATAGGTATTTGAAACCTGGTTCAGACAACTGCAGCAAGTTTTTATTTGCAGCAATAAAAATATTTGCAGTTTTATTACAGCTTCAATGTCTAGATTGTGTTTTTTTCCTTACACACATGAAAATGTGGCAAACATACTACACAACTCATACAAACTGGAAAGTCTCCCAGCTTTGCTGTGACACAACATGCTGGTTGTAGGTAGAAGGCTGGAAGGTTACTGTCCTCTGCTTTTTTTTCTTTCACTCCTGTAAAAACAAAAAGGTCTTCACTACCTGGGAAGCAACAGCTCAGATGGACAGCACAGAACGAGAGGAACAAACATAAATAACAATCACTTTACTAGTGATTTGATGAGCAAGGACTCCATCAATCAAGGCTGAATTCCTGAAGATGCTTTCCCACTCGTACTGCCATCAGAGAATTTTTCATCCAGATTTTTCACTCTTGCAAACAGACTGTGTCTTTGGTCTGTCACGGAGCAGTGCAATGCACACAAAGTCACCTGTGAACTCCAGACTCTGCCAAAGCACACCGAACAACTGTAAATCTTGATGCCAGCAGCCCTGCCAGCTGATCCACCAACATCTATATGGTCAGCTCCCAGCCAGAGCAATCAGGGAGTTGCCAGATGGCAATGTTCTTCTGCCTGCTTCAACAGCACCATCAAAATGAAGAATTACAGCCAGGACATTTTAAAAAAATGAAGAGGAATATAAAAAACAAATCACTTGAACACAGCCCCCTGAAAACAATCATACTCATAGGCTGTTTCCCCAATTGCTTTCCATCCACTCCTCCAAGTATTTGATACAGCAGGCAGCTGTTGTGCACTCAGGGGTGTGGGAAAATGCATTCTGCATTACTATTGCATGTACTGTGCCTGTGTGAATGAAAACACTCAGTCTGCATGTCTCATTTTGGTTTGTTTATTCTTAAATTTCCACACACTGCATTCATTCCCCACCACCACCAAACTGCAGGAGCCTGGCAGAGCATGTGAGCCAGGATGGAGTTTTCACTGGAATGGCTCCTTCAGATGAACACACGAGCTCAGCCCCCATCCACAGACATCAGTTTATCCAGGGTAAATGCTGGTGCTCAGCAAATCCAGCAGACCCACAGCACAGCCAGCAAGGCTCCTTTGGGGTCAGCAATGAGAACCCAACTTTGTTTCCTGCAACAGGCGTGGACACAGCAACTCCATTCCCTCTCCTAGGGTCAGCAAGAATCTGACTCAAGGCAGTTACAATTAAAAGATCTTTGCCACGCCTGACACTTTCGAATGAAGCTCTTTGGGAGGGACACTGTGTCCTTCCTACAGCTCTTCCTTCCAAGGCAGGCTTCGAAAAAGCATCCCAGGCAGCGGTTTACAGCTGTATTCCTGTGACGAGGCTGATTGCGCAGCGCTGGCTGTTATCAGTGCAGCCCATCTTACCGATAACCGCGTCTGCTGCCTCGCTGCCTGCCTGCTGGATTTGCCTCGCAGTAATTAAAATTATATAACATAGATATTATGTAACGTATTCGACAACAGGAAAGTTTTGCAGGAGGCTTTAGCGCTGAAACCTCTCACTGAACTGGATTACTTATGCGGGGACCAGACAGTGCGTGCGGGTCGGCTGCTGTGAAGTCAAAGGCTGTTTCTGTGGGGGCACTGACGGCTGCACTGAAATGTGTTACCGCTGCTGATAAAATGCTCGCTGACAAGCACTGCTGGCGAGGAACGAAGCGAGGAAAAGCTTCAGCTCGCCGGAAGGGACGATTCTCACAACAACCTCACCAATACAGAAAGCTGACTGGGAGTCAGGAGCAGAGAAGGAAAGAAAAGCGATTCAAAGGAGAAATCGCGGCGGGAGGGCTCCCCGGGAGGTGGGCTCCACAGGAGGCAGCCTCTCCCGCCGCCGCTCCCCGCACAGCGGAGCCTCCCGCACGACGGGACCGCGGCCAGACCCCGGCGCCGGAAACGCCGCTCGGCGAGACCCGAGTGCGCCGCGCACAGCGCTGCGGGGCGGCGGGGAAACGGCCTCCGAGACGCTCGGAAAGTTGAGCCCCGGCGCCGCCAGCGGGCCCCCGAGCTTCTGGAAGCTCGCACCGGCCCGGCCCCGGCAGCAACGCGGAGGCCCCCGGGGACGCGCCGAGAGCGGCCCGCCCCCCGGCAGCACCGCCCCGAGCGTCCCGCTGCGGCCGCCACGGGGAGGGCGAGGTGGAGAATCGAATTTTTTCGCGTCCACCGGAGCCTTTCCCGTGCCGACTCCGCGCCGATCGCCTCCTCTCGAGCGGGGTGGGCAGCGCCACCTCCCCCGCGTCAGCCGAAGGCGGCCCCGCTCCCCGGCGCGGCGGCGGAAAGTTGTGCGTGGCCGAACAATGTGGAGAGAACTATTTATCCTTCCGCCGGCCGCCCGGGAGGGAGGGGGAGGGGAGCGGCGGCGCGGCTGACCCCTCCCCGGGGCCGCTTATGAAAGCACCGGGAGCCCAGCCCGCGCTTGTTGAGGCCTGGGGGCAGTGAGGAGGGTTTGCAGGGCGCTGGGCAGGACCCGGGGTCCTTGTAGAAGCCGCCGGGAGGCGCAGAGCGCAGCAGCGGCCTGGCCTAGCCTAGCCTGGCCCCGCCGCCTCGTTCCCGGGCTCCCGCTGCGGAGCCGAGCGGCAGGAGAAAGGCGAGCGGGCCACGTGCGCCCTGCAAAACTCCTTTTCCTCCTCGGAGTTCAGAAACGAACGTCGGCAGCGCTAGCAAAGTAAACGGCTTGAATGAAAAGTTGCTGTAAAGTCACCCAGGAGGGGGCCCCGGTACGGAACTGAAGCCGGACTTTGCAGAAACGAAAGCAGCCCGAACAGTTGAAGGCGAAAGTCCCTGTGGCGAGAGGAGCGGCCTCGCTGCGGGGCGAGTAACGCCCCGGGCAGGCAGCGGCCCTGGCAGTGCAGAGACTGCATCTAAAGCAGCCTCCGTGCTGCTGCTGCACTTACAGGGGCTTCGTTCTGAGAAAACTCCCATTTATCAACTCCCAAGGACACACGACAACAAAGAATCAGGGAACTGAGATGCTAAGAGGGAGCTGGGTCAGTGAGAATGCTGCAAAGATTTAAGTTTCCCATGTGAACTCTGTGGCCCTCACTATAGAATGTTTAGATCGTTGCATTGTGCAGCTCCATGTGAGCAGTTCTGAGACATCCCCAGGATAAGCATCCCTTCTAGAGCACACAAAGCACCAGTATCACCCTCTCCAGCCCGGATTCCCAGGGAAATCACCTGCAGGCAGCTGCACTATGGACAGGTATGTTTCCCTGACAAAAACAACCTGAATTGCTGATTTTGACCATGGGAAATGTGATCCCATTCCCAGAGATGTAATGGAAGCAGGGATTGAGGCAGAAGAAAGGAGGCTGTTGGTGCATCTACTGAAGACTAGTTGTCAGTGACCAAAGAGACCAGGCACAGGACACAAAGCCAGGGGAAGGGAACTTGAGGTTGTTTCCCTCCCTGCAGAGCAATTCCTGGTGTTCTGTTTTACACAGACCTTTCTGAACACTGTCCCATCTCCAAAGTTGCCCAGGATCCAGGAAATAATTATTTCAAGTAAATAAAAGCCATATAACCCACAGATCGTGTTTGCCTGAAAGAATGGACCTGAACTCCAGCCATTCAGCCAGACACAGGTGGGCTTCTTGTGCATGAGATTCCCCCTGAACACCAGTTCCCTCCCTGGTGCTGGAGGGAACTGGTTCTGTCCCTCACACAACCAATGGACCATCAGGGGATGCATTCCAGGGAACCAAGGCATGACAGAGAAGACCAAAACTACAGAGGAAAATCACAGCTGTGAAGAATAGGAACTCTTTATAAAAGGTACATATAGAACTACACAAAAAAAAAAAGTTTCGTTCCTTAAATCAATTGAGTAAAAATACATAGGGTTTAATATTATTTTCTGTCATTTGTTTTTTTTTTAAGGTTTTAGGGAAAAGAAAAAATTCTTAAAGTTTAAATTATACTTTGAAGACTGCTGCAGCCTCATTTGAAGAAAACTGTGAATATTCAAGCACACAATTTTATTTTGGGAATACAATTGTGGGTAGTCTCCCTGTCATATGTATTTATAGTTCCATTTTAATGTTAAAAATAAGGGACATTCTTGCAAGTGCTCTGTTCATGGAGCTGTTGACCAAGCTCCACAAAATACACGTTGCCCTCCTATAATTTGCCCTTATGTGGCTCTTAAGAAAGTAAAAATCTGTGCTGACTCAATTTTTGAAGATACTTGATTACCCAAGATCCAGATCTGGATCCCCAACGCAGAAAATTCAGGTTATCTGTCTTAGAGTGGAAAACATGTGCTATGGTTACTGTGTACAGCATCTCCTGTTATCACCAGGTGTTTCTGTGACAGACATGTAAATATTCCAGGCCAGACTTCACCAATGGTACCCATGCTTTTGATGAACTAGTCTGCATCATCTCATCTGATCCCCTCTTTTATCATATGGAGAGGAGACATCTCACACATTCAGATGGTTCTGACATTGTCACAAGCAGATGCTTATTACAGCTACGTGGTTCCCAGTGCTACAGAAAAGTACAGCATCCAATTCAAGAACATGACAAACAGAAATTTGCTTCTAAGGAGGACCAAAGGACAGCCCATCTAGTGTCCCTTCAGTAATATTTCCAGCACAAATGCTGTCAAAATAATTCTTATTACATGTGGAAATGTTTCTTTGGTTCTGTAAGAAAAATTCTTATTTCCAAGTTGAGAGATTTTTCTTCCTAACATTGTTTTGTATCAATCCTCTTTTTCAAAACTGCATGAAAAAAAAAAAATAATTAAGATTAGCTGTATAGCTTGAGGCAATTCCAAAGTCGACTTTCATGGTTGATGGTGATTGAAGGGATGGTTACTGAGACCTGAGCAGCTGCATTGCCATCAGGGTCCTGGCTCAGAACTGGCAATGGAAGGGTTGCTGAGCCCAAGCTGAAGTTCACACACACTTTTTATCTCTGCAAGGTAAGAATTATGGGACAGTGTGCATTTTTCTTTTTTTTTTCAATGTCAGAATCAATTTAAGGTTTTTGAACTGTTGCATAAATGGTGGAATACTGTCTTCCACTTAATAGCCTGAGAAACTGCAGTCCCTCTTCTTACTATTAATGTTAAGGAAAATATTTTATCAGCACAAATAGAAGACTTGCAGGAGAACCTCTCTTAAAGGGTTGCTATGAAGAACTGAACTCTAAGATCCTCAAATGAAACACATAGTAAAAAAGTTTGAAGTAATTTAACATTTAAAACTAGAAGCAGGTAATACTCTGAAAACATATATGACTCAACTTCAGTTTTGGATTATAGATGTAAACAGAAAAAAAACCCCAAACCCTTAGGTAATTTATACAAATTACCACTAGGGATATATTAACTTCATTTTAAAAAGCTCAAAATGTTAATCTAAAAAACTTAATTATTGCTATTTCATACACACAGATTTAAAGAGACACTGCTCTACAACTTCCTTAAATACCTTTTCAAACTTTATGAGAAATACATTTAACAGTTACTGCCTGTAGAAATATTACTAAAACATATGTCAGCTGCATTTCCTAACAGCTGTACAATACCTAAAATAATCTCAAGATACTATTACCTTTGAAACAAGGATTTTATAATTTTCTTTTTGTATGCAAGGATAATAAATTTAACTTTCTTTTTCTATGTAAAATTCAACTCACCCCATTTCTTGGTTTCTCTGATGGTGTTTAAAATATGTATTAATTTCAACAGGAAACAGTTTCTATGGTTACACTTTCTACCTGATATTATAAAAACCACTGTAAAACATATGTTGCAACTCAATATCAAGATAGGCTTTAAATTCCCCTTCTATCAACTAACAAAAGAGGAACCATCAGAATATCAGTTAAGTGAGACCTGCTTGTCAGGGGAGCTATTGTTTGTTGAGCATTTTTGGGTTTATCCTTCAGCTGGTAGAGCAACTGCATAAATGTTCCTTCCTACCTGTATATTCCATTTATGGAGGGTGAACTGGAATGGGAAAATAGCAAGAGGATTGTATAACTAAAAAAAAAAATGTTTTACTCCTTAGTCTGTGAGGCAAGGCCATTTCTTGGACAGCTCCAAACAATCAGGAAAAACTTTTCATAGTAAATTTTACAGCTATCTGGGCATTTGTAGCTTATAAATAAAACACTACAGATGCTGACTGAGGGTTGAGAGCCAGAACTACAATATCTGCAGGAGATGCAGCTCTGGGAAGCAGGCCACACAACAGTTAAAACTGACCCTGGAAAAGGAGGCCTCCAGCTTTCCTTGGCCAGAGGACAGGCTGTGATTGATAGAAAAACACTCTTCAGAAGCCTGTAAGAGATTTCTTGAGACAAGAAACCTGTGTGATCTTTTCAGAGCAGCAGTTAATGATGAAGAGGGATAACTTTGCTATGTGAATAACTGCCATGACACAGGAGAGAACCACAACTGTTACCCTTATATCACAATATTGGTCTTGTGGCTTGCTCAGTGCCACCTTCTTGCTCTGCCTTGGCTCTGCTGCACCTAGGATGGCTGCTCATCCCCAGATATTGATTGGTTGACCTTCTCAAGTGTCTTCCAGTGTGAATTATGATCCCATAATTCTTCTGACTAACTGGTTTGATATTTCAAGTCCTCACACTAACAGAGGAACTGCCCACGAAAGACTGCCACAGGTACACAAAACTTGGGCATGGAGGATGGATAGATGATGCCTCTGACCTGAGAAAGGTTGGAAATGAAATATCAGAAAGTCTTTCAAATGTAGGAAAAAAAGAAAAGAAAATAATTTTGTTTATAAAACTAGGGCAGAAAGCTTTTTTTTTTGGGAACAAGACACATGCTAAATAAAAGTGGCTGCTGCCACTTCCAACCTGCAGGGCCTTAGAAGATATCATGGAATGTGTCCCTGTGATTTATTTTTATGAATGATTCCTATGGACATTTGTATTTATTCCATGAAGACTAAAAGGAGTTGTTCCTTTAGAGATAATACATTAAGAATCACCATCATGTTACCATTTAATTTCGGAAAATAAATAGCCCACTCACTGAACAGAAACTAGGATAACAGAATAAACATTGTCTATAAGTTCCATCAAAGAACAATACATTTAAAAAGCCAGTGGAATCAGAATTGACACAGATGATGCAGTGGGAAAAAACATTTTCCACTTTTGAAGCAATATGCTCAGAGATGCATTTCCTGGATTGTAGGATTTAATTTTCTTAATTATATCTGTTAGCCCTTCAAGAACTTCTGGAGTGGTTTCCACTGCTGCCCACTTCTTTCAGAGAGGTTACCAGTGTCAGTTGCCTTTGGAGGCAGGAGTTTCAGAAGCATCTGAAATGTCACTCCCCATTGAGCAAGGCTATGATTATTTCAAAAACATCCTTTGCAGGGAGTTTTGTGTCTTTCTCATGATCTGTACTGAAGTTAGTTGTTAGAACTTTTTTGTCTTCATTAAATTCAAATTTTTGTGGCAGACCACTTACGTGTGAAAATGGAACTGCTCATTAGTTACACATCTACATATATTATACAGATCTATGTTAACTACAGCACAAAGTACTTGAAAAGACATCTTCTAAAATACTTATTAAAAGCATTACTTATTAAATCAACCTTTGTTTTTAACAGATGTTCTAGGTATTTGCTTAAATGTAGAATTTCTTTGGTACTAATAATTCAGTTCTAGTTAAATGTGCTTCCAGGGACACAAAAGCAACAGAAATCAGAAAAAAGTCATGATGGCACATGTAGGAAATAGTTATAAAGCAACTTTCCACTTCAAAAATGACTTCAAAAACTGATATTTGAGGCATGATGTATCAGAAATGAAACACAATCCAGAAGTGCCTTACCAAATGATACGAGAGAAAGAAAGAAAGAAAAAAAAAAGTGGTGGCACAACCATCATTTTTCAGGGCTGATTTGAAATCACCCACTACCCAACTCCCATTGAAAAGATCATGTCAGTCTGTATGTGAATATTATTGACAACACAAAACCAGCTCCATTTTTTTCATGCACCCTTCTGCAGCCCTCCCCAGCTGTGATTTGTAAGGATCAATGCAAGTTGTGCTTTCTAGACAAGAGGCCCCTATTCTAAATGTGGTGTATATTTGTCTAAGCCATAAAAGTACTATGGAAGGAGAGGCCAAGGGCTAAATAGCAGGTGTTTCTCAAGCTGGAAGTGAAACCAAATGGCAGCACTGCATGGGGGAAGCATGCACAGTATCTGCTGAGTTTTGTTTGGTTTTAAAGGTTTCATGCCTTTTCATGTTAAAAAAAAAAAAACAACGAAAAAAGTGAAGCTCCCTGAGAGTTACAAAAAAACTGGTAAATTCTCAGACACAAGCAAGAGTGAATATAAAACTGCATGGCTTTTCTAAGGGCTTTGAGCAGTGGCTTAATGACTGTGAAGTCTGTCAGGGATTTTTTTAATGGCTTTCATTTCAGTATCAGAACTAAGCGTGTCTAAGTCTCTCATGTCTACCTTTGCTGCCTAATAAAATTTTCTTGGACTGAAAAGTAAAGTTTTCAGTAGGACTAGTCAGAGCAAGGTCACCAGAAGCCACTTGAGCTGCATGACACAGTTCTTTGCTAACTGTGGGGAACAGATTCTCTAGGTTGCTGAAGCCTTTGTTGCTCCTCAGCCAGAAAGAAGAGACCAGAAAGAGGGCTGACAGCAAGCAGCAAAGAAATCAAACAGGGTGGAACAGCTCAGCACCTCTACCTGCCAGTCTTCATGGAGGAAGAGACTACAGCCACCCAGGGTAGAGTGACCCTCCTCCTCTGGGTCACTGCTAAGTAGGAAGGATTAGAGCATTCCCCAGGTTGCTGACATCTGTTACAGCCAAAGCAGAACTACAACAGATCATTTGTAGTCCTCTCCCAATTCCTATTGCCTCCCTACCTATCAGAAACTGGCTGCAGCAAAGCACTGTGTGCCCATTTACCCCGTTATTTCTTCCCTGTGTTGATGTCATTTTGAAGGGAGATTGTATTTCCAAGTGGTATAAACAATTACATTTCAAAAGGATCAGGAATGTATCTTTTTAATTTATTTTTTTTTTCAGCAGATCATGGCCTTTTCAGATGAGAAGACTCTTCAGTGGTGCTGAGTGGCAGGACAATGGGCACAAACTGAACCTGACTAAATCCTACATATATGTGAGAAAATTCTTTGCCATGAGGGTGCCTGAATGCTGGACTAGGTTGTTGGAAGTGATTCTGGAGTCTCCATGCTTGGAGACTTGGCCCCCTGGGCAGTTTGTTCCAGCTGACCCTGCCTGAGCAGGGGCACTGGACTATGTACAACTGAGGTGTCTTCCAATCTCAGCTATTCTGTGACTCTGTACTTACAGTCATCATGAGATCTGTGCCCTCTGCTTTGAGACTGGATAACTGGAATTGATTCAACAGGGCCAGGCCTCATGACTCCAAAAAAATATGAAGCTGTTGGAGTTTCACAGCCTGCTGGTGAAAACAAGATACCCAAGATCAACCCAATGCCATGAGTGATTCCTCTCTATCCTGGCTTGGGGGTGTTTGAGGAACCTGAAAGAGCTGGGCTGGCTACCTTTTCCCATCCTGGCACTGAGGAGCAGAGCTAGCTGCCTTTCCAACTGTCTGCCAGCAGCACTCCTATTGGCACATCCTCCCTTTTGGTCTGGAACAGGCAGGTGCTGTTCACTCAGTCCAGGCTGTAAAGATGCAGGAGTTCCCCAGGAGAGAGATGTTGCTGATGAGATGCTCTCTGCAATTAGCAGAGTAGTTTTACTCTTTCAAATGTTCTGAGGACAAGCACTACCTGCTGCTTGCAGAGCATTTCTGGGCATTACTGGTTTACAGAAGGGTAATTTTCAAGAATGAGATCACAAGTCTTTTGTTTGTGTGTTCCAAAGTTTAAACAAAGTTTAAGACTTAGCTTTTAGACTCTTTCCCTCCCACTAAATGTTAGGGATTGTGTCATTCAGATGTGATGGATTATTTCCCCCTTTTCCAAAGCCACCCATACAGAAATGGTTGGCTGCTCTTGAAATGAAAACAGTACAAAAAGAAAGAACAGCAGAGCACAGGGGTTAGCAACAGTAGCACTTCAAAATGATTGCTGCTGGAAAATGACTTGGGGACTGGGTTTGTATTTGTGAAAACAGAACAACAGGTGCAGTAAAGAGGCCAAGAAAATCAGGTTTATACTATCACTGCTTGGACTAATGAAATACTAAATAGTCAGCAATAAAACCTGCACAGATCACTGAGTTCAACATATTTGTGTAGAGAGGTCTCAGCTGTACTGGCTTGGAGGAGTGCACTTGTTTATCAAAGAATTTGCAAACAAAATAGCTCACTTAAAAAGGTGGATGCAGAAAACTCTAGGCTTTTGCTTCCAAATGTGAGCATGATGTGATTTTAATTATTCTTTCACTTTTAAATATGCCTTACCACTTCCTTTCAGTGGATAGTACTAAAAACCCAACAAACTTCACTTTTAAAGCAAATAATTGATCTGTAATTTGAAATGTTATTCCTACAAGATTGAAACTAACTGTATGCATGACTTCAAATGTTACAACCTTCATAAAAACTGAGTATTTAGCCAACCCCATCAGTATAAAGTTACATGAGGCTTTATTACACTAAGACCTCCCCTTCCTTATACCACCAGAAAAAAAACAACCTCATTTCTTATCTTTTCAGTAGAGCAAGCTCTTTTTTATACGTCTTTTACAAGCTGCTGTTGCCACAGTCTTGACAGCTGACTCCAGCTGCTGGCCACGATTCCACTGGCTGCTGCAGGGCAACTCCCAGCCCTATTTCATCCCCTGAGACTGGTGCTACCTGCTGCTCCTCATTTCTGAATTTGCTTCTCATAGGTACATAATCTCATCATGTATATGTTCTAGTGGAAATGTGTAAAGTGGGGGGGGGGAAATATTTTTTTTTCTTTTCTCTTTTGCAAAAGTCCAATCTTTAGGAGTTCATGCCCAGCAGAACTCCTTTGCTAAAATGGCTAAAACAGGTTAAAGTGACTGAAATTCAACTTTTCTACTACTCAACAAAAAAGAGGAGAAAAAGAGTTGAGTATGCTAATGAAATGGTAGAACAAGTTCTTCTGTAAGTATGCTGGTGATGAATGTATGATGCAGGCCAGCTTTGTAGCAGAGGAAAGAACAGTTGTGTTAAACACACAAGGTGTGGGCCCCCAAGCAGAGATTGTTGGCAATAGGTACAGTGGTTTGCAGACTGTAGGAAGCAGGGTTTTGACTGCACATCTGGTCTGCACTTTACAGCTCCAGCTGTGTTAGCTGGCTTGAGGAGGAGCTGCAGCTGTGCCATGAATCTAGACTGTGTAGGGTGGGGTATCTATGGCAAAGAGAACTGGTGGAAAAAAAAATCAAGTGGATGTGTTTCAGGTTTAAGATGTCATTTCAAATCCTGCTGGCCATTTCCTTAAAATATTCAGAGATTTGATTCATAACATCCCTGTAGCGTGTGTAAATACAAATGCTAGGGATACAGCTGTTCTAAACAGTTTCACAAGCACAGAATTTTTCCACCAAGCACAATAATCTCGAGTCTTTGGTTTGATAGCTTAAGTGTCTGAGAATTAGGACTGTCTTTGAGATAGTTCAGAACTGTGGACACCTTGAGCACAATTCATTTAATATTATTCATGCCAATGAATCAGATCAGGATTAAAGAGAACAAATTGTCATCAAAAGACCTCTTCACTGATGGAACTTGTTCAGTAGAAAAAAAATAGATGGGTTTTTAAATGCTTTGGTTTGGTTTACATTTCAGAAATAAGAGCAGATGTTAAATGCATTCTACCTACTTGCTTTCTACAGAGATGGTGAATAAATAATTTGAAAATAGCTTTCTAAAGATAGAACTTTCCCAAAGGACATTATTTAGCTGCCACAGGTAAAGTTATTTGTGCTATTTGGGATGGCCCATATCCTGCTAGAGAACTATTAACCTGTGAGCAGCTGCCAGCAGACAGGAGTTAATGTGTGGCTGCCACAGCACCTAGTCAGCAAGAAGTTAGCCTGGTAATGGGTGGAAAAAAGAATTGCCAGGGAGATTTCCTTATTTTTTACCTTGTAAAACAACTGTATGTTGGATGGCAGTACTGCCTTGGGAAAACCACTGAGCTTTTCCCTTGAGGAGGGAGTTAGTGGCATTCCTGGTTGCTGCCTCTGTGCTCAGGAGAATTTGTGACAAGACCAGCCAAGGGTGAAAAGCCTTGATAATAAATCTAGAGATAAGGTTCAGCTGAAGAGTTTTTGTCCCTGAGTATGGGAGGGCAAGTGTTATTCTCCAGTATTCCTTAAAACACTCAAAGCAAATGGGTATTGCTCTGCCTATGATGACAATCTCATCTAATTCTATTAAGAGCTACTGCCTCAAGTACTATGAGAAACTTAACACACTGTGCCTTCAAGAAATGTCCTTTCTCAGTGAAATCAAATGAGCCAGAGTAAATCCTTAGTTCTATGGGTATAAGTAGCTGGAATTCGTTTCTAATTTGTGTTTATCTTATTTCTTTGAAAAATTGAATTCATCTTTTCCGAAGGAATAAAGAACATTTAATTTGCTGATCTTTGCATGAACGTGGTCAATAGAACTGGAGCTGAAGTGAGCTGTTTGCCAGACTTTCTAACAGCTGCCAAGAAAAACTTGGGTGTCATTTTAGAAAAATCCATGGGTGGAGGAGGAAGAGATCATGACCATCTGTCTGTGCATCAAAGGCTAAATCATTATAGGGGAAAAAGAACTTCTCTGTGTTTGCCAGTCATGTTCCACTGGAAAGTAAGATCACTTAGGAACTTTTGAAGATAAATATTTTCAAAACTGTTCTTTGGGCTCAAATATTTATTGGAAGGAAGTTGGAGAAAAATCTGAAGGACAAAACTGCACAAACTGAAAGTGAATGAGGAGGATAACGTTGGAGAAAAAGTATACAGTCTCCTTGGGACCTTCCCAAATGCTTTCTGTTGCATCTCTTCCAGTTCCAGGATCTAATAGGAGGAAGCACATAGTCTCTTGATTGTCCTGTTGAAAACTACACCACCATGCCCCACAGAATTCACAGCCTTCTTCACAAAGAGACAAAAGACACAGCTTCTGGAGGATGTCACAGCAAATATCCACCTGGACCTACCTGAGCCTTAGAACTTGTGTTGTCAGTCAGGATAATACTCTGGAAACCAACCACTGTGGAAAAGAACAATGCCCAGGGAAGAGGGACATTATCTGTAGTACAGCTAATACTTTGCTCTTCTTATTTGGTGTGGTTTTTTCTTTAATGCACTGCAAAATTCCAGTCTTGGCATCGTGCTGAAATCCATCATGGGGAGCTGAACCAGGAATGTCTCTGAAGCCACCAGCCCTTCAAGCCAGGAGTTGGCAGGAGTGCTGTGGGCTCCTTGATCAGTAGCCACTGGGATCTAAAGGTCTCAGAGTGAAAGATCATCCCATGGAAAATGGCAGCAAATGTGGGAGTTGTCCAGGCTGACTCTGCTCTACTAACCACTTCAGTTCCCCCAAACTTCCACCTTCTACCACCCTCTGTCATCAAAATACTTGCATTCTGCAGGGGATGGCATCTCAGTCCAGACCTGGCTACTTTAAAATATTGCTCTGGCTTCTCTGAGCAGGAATCCTTCATAGTGTCAGTCTTCAAAGGAAAGATTTACAGTTCTTATCAGGAATATGGGGTTTTTCTTTGTATTGAGATTGCAAATTCTCTCATTCTTTGAAGATAAGGAAGCCCTGCTATCACAGGCTTTATCTGAATAGGAATGGGTCCCTGGGTTTGAGAAACTGTTTAGATCTACCAGGATCAAATCCTAAATATGTGTACAGTGAGAGTTCAAAAGGTGAATTAATTTCACCTTTGCTTGCTATTCTTGATTCCTAGCTTTCCTGATAATAAATAGTGAATTTTTAAAATGTAACCTAAAAAAAGGGGCATTTCAGTTATATTTCATGTTCTGCTCCAACATTTCACAATAAAACCCAATATTTTATGGGCAGACCAGGGTGCAACTTTTTAAAAAATAACCTATTGCTCCTTCTTAATAAATGTAAAACTGAGGACAAGGGAATTTTTGTTAATAGGTGTTCAGATGTCAGTAGCATGTTTCATGTACTTGAAATAGAACAAGCACAATGGTAATTTGTAGTACATTCCGTAGGGTGAGCCACAGCATTCCACCACATCTGGAATCTTTGAAGAGATACATATTACAAGCTTCTTTCTACCAGTGACTGCAGAGTATTACCTCAGTCAATAAAATACCAGCCATGAAGGTAAATGAAAAACATCTCACTGCCTAACTAAGGTTTTTAAGAGGTATTAACAATTCAGACAAATTATCCTTTTATATTATTAAGTTGAATGATTTCTTGAAAAATAACCCATATTCTTCAAGTTCTCTATCAAATCAAGATGACTTCACTGCAATTGTATGGCTGTTTGCCAAAATGTTTGTTTATATCAGGTTTCTGACTTGAATTATATGTTAATAATCTTTCTAAGCTTTCAACCTTTAACAGTACAACAGGAGTTAGGTATTTTTTTTTTAAATCAAAGGTTAAGAGTAAAACCTACTAATTAAGCATTCCTGGGCCACTTGCAGAAACCTGGTGATTAATCAATTTTTCATTATAATGACATGTATATACAGAGAGATACTGTTTCAGAACATTCTCCCAGGGTGGTTGGTGGTTTTGTTTGTTTGTGTTTGATTTCTTTTTATTTCTTTTTTTTTTTAATAATAATAAAAAAAAAAGAGTAGATACCTCCCTGCCCTGCCACTGTGTCACAGTCCATGTGCTCAACACACAGTTGACCCTGAATAGTCCCATTTACTGAGCTGAGTAATACAATACCCTGTAAAGCAGGAGTGTTAGGAATTTGCATGGAGGATTGAATTGGAAAACTGCCAGAAGTTCAAGGGCCACATCTATTTTGCATAAAATGGAACAGATGGTAGCTGACTTAATCTTTGATACCACGGTATGATCCAGAGAGATTATGAATCCCAGCAGGAGCCACTATTTCTTCCTTGCATTGAGCAGGTGATAAAGGAAGATAGAATTTATTTTGCAGAGAGTTTGAAACACCTACTCTGAAAATAGGCTCTGAGCTGCATTCTTGTTTCTCATCTAGATTTTTCTAGGAAGAGCTCTGGTTTCAGCACCTACAACTAACAGCACATAGCTGATGTGTAGCTACAAGGAACTGGCAGTTTTTTGGGCATATTCTTGGAGCTTTGTCTATGCTGGCCCAGGGAGTTACCCTGTTTCTTAGCAAGTCTTTCTGCTGCAGTACATACACAAACACTACTAAATCTTTTGTCATTATATTTATCTATCTGATGCCATTCACAGCCATAAACAGATCAACCAATAGATCAGATGCTGAGAGTCAGTATTTGCAATTCTGACACTACTTGAAAAGCTTGTGGGATTTTAAAATACTGCTAAAGAGAGGGTATCTCTGATTGTGTAGAGGACCATAATCTAATAATAGCTGTTTAACATGCCATGAGTGTCTAAGACTATCAGCTTTTTTTTTTGGTTGAGAGCATAAGAGATTTAGAGCCCGTTTTGGCAAATCTTAAATGTTAAAATTGTTCCTCTCATATTAAGCAAAGCGAGTAAACGTGTAAAAAAAATGCACTAAATAGCAATCTTAATGTATAGATCAAAATTCCAGGGCACCCACACCAGCTACATATGCAGACTAAGGAAGCATAAGAGAGAGAAATGCATTATGGGGAGTACTGAATCAGTCACTAATTGCAGACATCACTATGCTGAACCATATCAACTTAACCCTGGCTATGATTGGTCTTTTACTATAAAGTAAAGTAAAAATTCATTTTTAATTAAATTGTTTTAGTTTCCCTTTCCTAATGATGTCCAGGAAAAATTTACAACCGCTCAAGTGAGCAACCTGGAATTTAAACTATTCAGGCAATATATATCAAGGCTCTAATTTCGAGCCCCACGTTGGGCGCCAATTTAAATCTGTCGCGGTTTGGGGTCAGGGCAGCCCCCAGACCGATAACAGACCGCTCTCTTTTAACCCCCCTCCCTCCCCAAAGGGGAGAGAAAAGGAATAAGGGAGAGAGACTTAGTGATTCGAAAAAGGAACTAAAGCAATTTAATCAAAAAATGAAATGAGGTATATACAAATATATACAAATATATACACAGCCAGTACCGAACCCAACCTCCCCCCGATGGTAATTACGTCACCCTCACGGACGCTGTGGAGGAGCTGGACTCTGGCACCGGGCCTTCAGGATCAGGATCGAAACGAGAGATCGAAAGAGCAAGCAAGAGAGCGAAGGAAGAAGAAGAAGCAGCAGCAGCAGAAGAAGCAGAAGAAGCAGAAGAAGCAGAACGAACCTCTCGACCCCCAAACTTTATATACTGGATATGACGTGTATGGGATGGAATACCTCGTTGGTCAATTTGGGGTCACCTGTCCTGTCTGCTCCTCCCCGCAGGTGCGGTCTTTCACTTTCTGCACCCCCCAGTGCAACACACAAGTTCTAGCAGTGGCCTTGGTTTTGCATTCCATCCCTGGCAGTAACTGTAAACATTAGGTGTTATCTCTGCTAGAAGCAGAGACTGTCTGCAAAACATGCTTCTAACTCTAGAAAGTGCAGTTAGTTAGAAACTTAAGCTGTAAAGCAAAATCACCGAACAAAACTTGCTTGCTTTTCACCCAAACCAGGACAACATCACTATGCTGAACCATATCAACTTAACCCTGGCTATGATTGGTCTTTTACTATAAAGTCTCTTAACTGGTTTTAGTTCAGTTGCTAAAATTCAGATAAAAAATCCCACTATTCCAGATTGAAGGCAGCTGAAGTCTGAAGTCAAAGTGGAGTATAGAATAATTTTGTCAGCTGTTCAGAACTTGTTCCCACAGTAGAAAAATCCATCATATGCCTGTTAATAATAATTATCATTTTCTGTCTTTGGAAATAGTTATGCCTTTTCTATCGTAAGATTGAAAATATTGGTGCAAAAATATTACTAAACTTCTGGAATTCAAAACAACTACAGTTGGGGATACTTTGGTGCAACTACTTTGTGAGAAAATAGTCCAACATTAGTTATTGGTTATTATTTTCTAGATGAGAAAGCATGAGAGATATCAAATTCTTTCTTTCAATATTAGAGATAGTTAAGGATTCAGAANTGTTTTCTAGTGAGAAAGCTGCCTTATTTTTCTTAACAAATTTCATAAGTTTAATAATTTCTAATGGATACTTGGCTTACATGATGCATGCATGATTTGCAAGACATGGGCAAAACTAGACTGGACTTCTCTAGTGCTGTTGTGGTTATAGTTCTTGTAAGTCAGAAGTAGTCTTTGATTTGCTTATTTAAGTGGAAACAATTGTTCCTTATTTAAATGTTCATTTAAATTCATGTTGAGTCATCAGTCATTGAAGGAGTCAAGCTTGTGGAAGTGACTGCTTTTGACTTACAAAGTTGAATATTTGCTGAAGGTGAACTGACGTTGCATGTCTGTCATTTTCCATTTGCTAATTTTAAATTGCACAAAGTGGGAGCAGAAACAATACTGCTTGGTAAATGTAACTAGTAGTCGCAACAGAAATGCTCTCTTTTTTACTATTTTATATATATATATATATATAATGAGAATTAGTTTACTTCTGAATGAAGATCATTACAGCATCTGGTAGTCAGTGCAAGAATATGGGGGTGGAAAGCCTTCTACATGATTCCCTTGGCATGCATGGTATTGAAAGGAAATTCAAGGTGTAAGGAGAAGGTGGATTTGTTGTTTACAAGGTGATGGCAAGAACAAGTACTATAGCTCCTCAGGTACACTTTGCCCTCTGAAAGAGCTAATTTGAGGTTGCTGGTATATTTGCAATGGGTGAAATGAATATTTTACTGACCACTTCAAAAGCTAAGCAAATAGGTGTGGAATTCTGATCTAAGCAAGATCTAAAAATAGAACAGCAGCCCAAACCATTCACTGCTCCCAAGCAGATAGGTGAGGACAAAGGCACACAGTGTACTTAGGGCTGTATTACAGATCAAGCTCCACCAGTGTTCAACCAGCTGTGGGAAGGTGAAGATCATGACAAAGTCAGATTTTCTTTACAGAACAGCTGGAGTTGCTCATATGACAGAAAAAATAACTTAGCAGTAACCACAGAGGGAGGCTGCATTAAGGAGCAAAATTTACTATACAGTGGTCAAAAAGAAGTTATTTGTGAGTTGCTGGAGCAAAGTGAAATAAATACATGGTCCATCTTGTTTAGCAAAAGCAAGAGCACTACCTAATCAACACTAGAGTACCCACCTTTGCTGCTGCCTGTTGGTTCCAGCTCCACCAGAAACAAGGATCAGGGCATGAGAGGGTGTCAGTCACTGTTTCTCCTATGGCCTTGATTGCTCTGTGAGTCACAGCAGTCCCTCTGGTAGTGCAGCAGCAGAAGCTGATTTTCATCTCCCATGTATCTTCTCTCACCTGTTAAGCTCTGTCTAGACCAGCAAATTCCTGTGTTCTAGCTCCACTTTGGTCATCTCTATCTCCACCACTGCAGATAGAAACCACATCATGAGCCTTTTTACATTTTTTTTTCCTCCTTTTCCTCCTTTTCCTCTTTCTCACTGCATTTTTCAACCTTGTGCCTCATTCTGAGGCTGTGTCTGACAACCATACAGCCAGGACAGCATCTAAGCCCTTCCACTAGACAAAAAACCTACTTATTTCCAAGGATATCCTTTCATATCCTCACTGTATCCTTTCTCAATTAACCTAATTAAAAAGTCCAACAAGAATAGTCATCAGAAAGATCTTGTTTTTCCCAGCAACATGGGAATCAGGTGGAGGGTATTCTGAGCATTGGCTGTAAATGCAGGGAATCAGGAACTGGAATTAAGTTGCAATATGCTGCAGTTTATTTCATTTCCAACACAGTTTCAAATACTCCTGAAAAGTAAAGAATGATGAAGATCCTGATTATCCAGAGCTGTTAATGATTACTGACACTGTCAGTGTTTCTGTAAATATTGTATATTCCATTAGTATTTGGCTTTACACCCAGAGATTATTGATCAGTGCATAGGGGTACCTATAGATGAGCAGCTCATAATAATGCCTTTCCAAGTATTGTTCCAGATAAAATGCCCAAGATAATTGGTCCTGTGCCAAGAAGGTGGCAAGTGTCCCAACCTGGCAATGCATCTGTCAACACAGGAGCAATTTCAATTCAATTGAGTTATAGAAAACAATATTTCTGACATCTAAGGCATCAAAAGCTTCTGCCTTTTCTGTACTGTTGTTTGGGTAATTGAGCTGTCTGCTGATTCCCAATGCAATTCCAGGTTTTACTATCCTGTTAGCCATTGATGGTCAGTGTTAACCACTTCTGAAGTAAAATTGAGTAAAAATGCAACCAAAAGAGTCAATATCTGGGGAAGTACACTGCAGAAACATTTCCAACTTAAATACATTTTACTTTAATATGCTACAGTAGAAATTAGTAAGTTTAATTCTTTTTTTTTACATTTAATTAGCACTGGTTTCATGTGGGGAGGAAGCTACATTCTGTTAGTAGACCCAAGAATATCTGCTTTGAACTCTGAAAGGATATTGCTTTAAATATTTCTGATGCTTAAAAGGGTAAGTGTATCAGGTGGATAAATCTTCTTCCTCTACAAAATTACAGCAAATGGAAAATCCTCTAAATAAATGAGATGCCTCTGATTCCATGGGAGCAGGATCTCTTCCCCTATTATAGATCATTAGGTGGTTAACAATGTGAATGAACGTGGCTGCTTCTGCAAATTGTTTTCAATTAGCTGTTGAAATAGAAAACTCATCTGAGAAACTGCTCTAAAATTATATCACGAGTTTCCCAAGTGAGCACTTTGCTACTGAATTCAAAGAGCAGTCTTGTAGCTTAAGCCACTAGAGACTGTTTCTAATTGATGCTTAATTTTCCACAGGTGCAGTTTTGGTCTCTTTTGTCAGTGTATTGGCATTTTACAGGTAACTCAGATTCTGTCAAACTGAAAGTTGCAGTTTTAGTCCACACAGTATATGTTGATAGAAACAAGGCATGGTGTTAGAATGTTGTGGGTTTTTTAAGTCAATTTCACTTGATTAACCTGCAGGAGATTCTTTTATTTTACAATAATTGTTTTGTCAGGTCATCTCAGTTGCAGCACTGTGGGAACATCTTCTCTAGAATAATTATTCCAGAAAAAATCCTAGTTGACACCTTCTGTTTGTGGCAATGAAATAGTAACTACAAACCACCAATTGTTCAGAGTTTCAGTATTTGGCTGGATATTTAAGGTCTGTGAAGTTCCCTGCACATAGGTATTTGCTAATATTTGAACACAATTAAGGTAATCCTCCTGCAAATGCCTGCTGCAGGTCCACAATAAACTCTGCTGGTTATCTGTAGGCTGCAGAATGTTAACTGTCCAAGATCCCTTAAAGAATTCTGTGCAGCCTCTGATTACTTGTATGGTTTGTTAGTATGGATTTTATTGCCATAGCATGGTTATTTGTGACTTATTAGTCACAAATATTACTCTTATTATATAGAAAGAATATTTTTTTTTTGCTGTTACAGCACCACAAGGATGTTTCTGTTGTTTGAGGCACAAGAATTTTCAGCTGCTACCAATGCAAGACTATTATTCTCAGTGTGATAGGAAAATTTCCATTTCTCTCCTCCAATCCTGTGCTGCTGAAGGTTTGGCTCTCCAATCCACTGCTACAGGTTCTGATGCTACACTGGTGTTACCAGCACAGTGTGTGGGTCTGCAGCACACAGCCATCACCTCTGGAGCTGGAATGGAAAGGGAACATTGGTCAGATGCAGAATTTGAGAAGTTCAAGGTTAATTTTGCTGCTTTTACACACTTGGGCAACACTGGAAACTGGGATAATACCAGGACATATTGAGAGGAAATGAATTATGGGGTGTTGAGAAAAACAGAAGAGAACAAAGCTGATCAACTTGAAGTGAGGTTAGCACAGAAATGGTGCCTTCCCTCCCTCTTCCATCTGCTCTGTCATGCAAAAAAAAAGCAAAGCTCTAAGTTCTATCTTGAGACTTAAGTATTCTTTATTATTTTTAAGAATACTGTTATTATTTTAAGAATACTTGCAGGCTACAGACAATTAATACCCAAAGCAGCACAATAAATGTCAGAGGTGACAGAATGCCACAGCCTGTCACTTGGCTCCCAAAGCTCAGCCAGAATCCAACTCCAGCTCCAGCTGCTCACATGCCATCCTGGCTCCCAGAGTTCAGGAGCTACTGGGATATTAACAGACCTGTGAGAATCACAACAAATGAAACCACAAACTGATGGAGGACACACTTGTGGCATTTCTCAGATCTTCATTCCAACTCTCACTATGGGTTCTATCTATCCAGTAAGTTATTTTTATAAAAAATGGAATCTCTTCATTACTTCCAAGGTGTGTCTTCCCTTTTATCAAACTTCTCTCCAACCAGCCTGCTCAGAACTTATTAACATTGGCACATATGTGCTATGATTGCACAAATCTCCTCTCTCTAGTAAACTAGGCTAAATACTGCTAAGAAGCCAAATGAAAGTTTAATCTTTAAGAAATGACATTAAAAAAATCCATTTCTTATAGACATTCCTACCAAATTTAATGTCATGTACAGGAATAAATAAATTATATTCTATTAATTTTTTGATCCCTTCAGGTTTCTACTAGAAAAATACTTTTTTTTTTTTCTGTCAAGCTGTTCAGAACATCTGAAAGGTTGCAGCAAATGATTGCCTTGTCTGCTTCAGAGCTCAGTCAATATTAACACCACTGAAGTATGCATCACCATGGTATTCTGATGGACTTTGCATTAGGATGGCAGCAAGAGCATACCCAGGCTGTCAGACATGTGTAGTCCAGGTAGGAAGATTGCATTCCTGTTTGCAGTTTGACAAGGGAACTACAAACTGCCTAAATATTCCATAATCTAGAGATGATGGTGAGCTCTGGCAATATTAACTCCATCTGAGAGTTGCAATATTAACTCCATCTGAGAGTTGCTGCTCACAACTTGTGTCTGTTTTCTTCCAAGAGTACAATAATTCCTGCTAAGAACACTGCATGCCCAACGGGAGGGAGCCTGAAGGGAAGATAAACAAGTTTATTCTGCCAAATATTGAGGCAAAAAGGAAAGAGCTGTGTAGATATCAGGGCTGTTGGACAGCTTCAGAAGTCATAAATAGCAGTCAGCAGATAAGACAACAACAAAAACAACCAACCAAAGCACTTTAAATATATATATACTTGTAACTGTCATGTGGAAGTTGCCATTCCTGAGCCACAGAGACCTGCTAAAGCTGAGGAGAATGTGCTCATCTTCTAGAGACTGTCTGCAACAGACCCTGACCAAAGCTGGAGCTGAAGGGAGGGCAATGATACAGTCTCAGCATGAAATGAACAGGAGTCTCTGAAGGCCAATACTGCCTTCTGATGGTTCCTCAACTCCACAGGGAAGTGTGAATGCAGAACCCTGACTGCCTGTTCCTCAGCAAGGAAGTGAAGATGCCTCTCATCCCAAAGTTCAGGCAGCAGTGAATTCACCCGGGAGAATGCAGTGGCAGACAAGGTTTCTGCCTGAGGTCCTCTCCTCTTTCCAGATCTGCTCAGACTGGTAGGGATTCTGGAATAAACCTCCTTGTTTAGTTTCATGAGACAGAATGGCTCAAGCCTGCTGTGTAAATCAGCTTGGCTTCTCAGCATTGTTCAGACATGGAACATTCAAGTGGAACAGTCAGAAGAGCACCCCAAATATCCTGCAGATCCCTGCTCAGACCAGACCTATGGGATGTGTTGATTCCAGGACTAATAAGGGGTCTCCCTTTACAGAGTGTCAACTAATTGGTCAGTGGATGTGACAGCAATCCCCATTGTTTTGGTTTTGTTACCCTAACATCTCCTCTCTGGTCAGTTTGGCAGCCAATTGGATAAATCAAAATCAGTTCCTGGCACAGAATTTATCAGAATTCACAGACACATTTTCCAGATGTGACAATAATGCCAAGAAATAAGTTTCAGTTCTAATTTTATGAACAGAAACTGCAAGGCAAATATGTGAATAGCTGTAAAGAAATCTAACAATTTCCAAGTGTGTCAATTTCTCCTTACAGTGATTTGCCCCAAGTTGCCAATACCTGAGTAGAAATTCCCAGTGATATTCTACTATGTGATATTCCCAGTAATATGACATTTAACAGACTTCTAACATATAACAATGTGTGGCATAAACCAGTGAAACAATGTTCTTTACTACTGAATTCATTGAGTAGAACTGGACACAAAGGTGCAACCTAGGAGTTACTTGCCTGGATTTTGTTTACTATATTGAGTGCACACAGCAGTGAGCACCTAGAATTGAATTTGTTCCAACCTGAATGAGAAAAATGATTCCAGCAGACTAGGTGAGTGTTCTGTGACCTGCAGCTGGATGATCAGCTCCATTAGATAAATGGATGGACATAGCACCATTTTTCTGAAATCCATTTCTTACATGAAAAACAATTTATTTCAAGGCATACTTCTTAATGTCAAGCTGCTCACTTTTTTAATGTGAAGTCACTTGGAGAAGCTTGTGGAAACAAAACTAAGAAATATTTTTCTTTTGCATTCAAATAAACTAGGTTGGTAATAGCAATAGCTCTGCAGCCATTTTCACTCTGATAAAACTCATCCAAATCCAACATTTCTTATAACTTCAAGCAGTTTAGAATGTTTTCTGTCTGAGTTTGACTTATGTTGACAGGAAGAATCTATGTAAGCCAAAGAACTACTGACTGTCCTAGGTGTTAATTTGTTTTTATTATTGTTATTATCCATGATGGTATGTTGGAAGTGTTTAAAAAGACACTTTATTTTTTTTCTTAATTTACAGAAACCTACTTCAAAAAACTGGAAGCTTATTCTTTCTTCAGGGTTGCATGTTAGACTTCTCTTATTATCTTCAAAAGGAAAGTATAAACATATTATATATGCCTAACAACCATTATAAAACAATGTTATAAACAGATTAGATCACCCCTTAGTCTTTATACTTGAGCCAAAGTCCTGAAGGTATGATACTGTAACAACAAACCACAGCAGACTAAATGAGATTAATTTTACAAGCATGCTTTCTGGATTTCTTGAATAGTTAGGTTAAACCATACATGTATTTGCTGTGCAGATGTTCATTTAGTTTCTGTGCATTCATAGTAACAGGCTTCCCATGTGAACATATCCATTCTAGTAACATCTTGGCAGCAGCTCCAATTGCCATGTCATGCAAGTTGGTCCTTGCTGTATGTGTGCAGTGCCTCTAAGAATAACAAAGAATATGAAACAATATTAACAAATAATAGAACAAATGATTATTAATGCAAATTATTATATCCACACTCCTTAAGCTTGGCTGTGAGGATCCCATGGGAGACAGTATCCAAAGCCTTGCTGAAGTCAAGGAATACCACAGCCACTGCCCTCCCCTCATCCACCCATCTAGGCATCCCATTTTTTGGGTGTAATATTTTGAGTAATTAGGGGGCTATCAAAAATCCTTTATTCATTTGTGAGTTTCAGTGTTGGAAAGCTTATTAATTTTCACTTGGTAAACTTCTTTTGCTCTTATGATTTTGGAGGATGATGCAAAACCACGTTCAAATTAATCTGTCTTAGGACAGGTAGGGGTTTTGCAGAACAGACTGTATGCAACTGTACACCTTCTGAATGGACAAGTGTAATAAAATCAAAATTCAGAGTTATCTTAATTCTGTTATTTTACACTTTTTCAATGTTTTACCCTGTAAACTTAATATTACTGTTCTGGTTTGAGTGAGAATCAAACAAATTCTGTTCAGCATTTTCAGAATATATTCTTGTAATATTATTATTATTATTACATTTCAAATATTTTCCGAATATTTTTTCACATAAATATTTTCATATTTTACTAAAGGAAGAATCACACTTTTTGTCACCAGGGTGACAGAGCACTAGACAACAAGGCACGAGAAAGGCATCATTTCTTGGTCACCTTTTGCTTCAGGGGTTTTAAACTGGAAATTCTGAGGTGAGTGAAAGTGCAGTGACCGTGTCCTGCAGCCATCAGCTTTGTGGCCTCTGGAGGCCTCCTCTGGCAGGCTGGCTGTGTCCCACTGGAGTGGCTGGCAGCATCCTCGGGAGGGTTGTTACTGCGACTGTGTATTTGGTTGTTGTTTAACCCGCTGGGTGCCTGGCTGTGGAAACCCCCTGTGAAAACACAGGCCCGCAATGAAGCTTCGGTCTGAAGCCAGGCCAGTTTAGTACCTTATGCACCACCGGTTTGCATTAAAACCCTCTGCATTATATTCCCAGTTGGGTCTACGTAACGTTAGCGGCAAGTACCGCTCTCCCTACCTCGCCTGCAACGGGGCTGCGGGGAATTCCGTGCGCTTGGAACGGATTGTCCCTCACGGGGAAGGGCTGACGGCCGCTCACGGCCTACGAGAGCCGCGCTCACTCGGCAAGCGGGGCCTACTCACTTACGGGTTGCTCTCCGAAGGCGAGCGCTGCCCTCCGGTCCCTCTGAGGGCCCGCGGCGGAGGCCGGGCGGGCGGCGGGAACGGGCGGCGGAGGCGCGAGGCGGCACATGGCGCGCGGCACTGTCCCCGCCCCCTCGCGGCTCCCGCCCGGCCCCGCCCCGCGGCCGCCGGAAAAGCAGACGCCGCTGTGGGGCCGACCCGCGCGCTTCCCGTCAGGCACCGCGCCGGGCGGCGCGCGGCCACCCCCGCCTCCCTCTCTCCCTCCCTCGCCCGCCCTCCCCCGGCGGCGGCTGAGGTGGGGCGCCGCGGTTCGGCGATGTGAGGTGGCTCTGCCCGCGCCTTCGCCNACCCCCCCCCCCTCCCCTCCCCTGGCCCCGCAGGAAGGGCGCGGGGCGGCCTGCCGCGGCCCCTCCAGACGATCAGCACGGTAAGCCGGTCCCCGCTTCTTCCCCTCGGCCTTTGCTGCCGGGGCGGTCCGCCGCCGTCTCCCCGGGCGGAGGGAAAGGCCGCTCGGCGGCGGGCGGGCCGCGGGGGGCGGAGGGAGCGATTGTCGCTGGCGAGACCGACGCCATCTTAGGTCGGAGCGCGGCCTCGCGCTCCCCTCGCCTCCCTAGAGCAGGCACCGCGGGGCGCGACGCCTTCGAGCCGCCCGTGGGGGCCCCGGTGGAAAGCGAGGGTGGGGGGGTGTCTGCCCCCCTGAGACGTCCCGCTCAGGCCTCGCTCCGCCCTGGCTCCGCCGTCCAGGGGCTAGGCCGCGGTCGGGGCCCCCGGCTATTGGCAGCGGCTGCCGGGCTCGCCGCCGGGGCCTCCTCCCCTCCCGCCGCGGCCGTGGTATGCGGGCCTCGTCCGGACGCGAAGCTGCGGGCTCGGCGGAGTGCTGGCGGGCAGGCGGCGGTCGGGAGGCGGGACGCAGAGCGCTCAGGCTGCGCCGGGGGCGCTGCGGGCGGAGCGGCCGCCGCTCGGGTGCCCTCGGGGACTGGGGCTTCCTCCCGCGGCCTCGCACCCATCGCGGCTCGGGGGTGTGAACTTGTGACTCGTTCGCAAAGGCAGGATCGCCCTTCCCGAGGCGGAGCTTACGCCGTCTCATGGCACAGAGGGTAGCGTTGGCTAGTTGGGCTTGGTTTTGAGGGCGGTTGTTTTATGCTTCGGCTTTTCAAAACTTTCACGTTCGCTTTCGGCTTGGTCATCGTTTCTTCGCTGCTGAAACAAATGCAGCGCTCAATAAAAAAATACAATCACTCCCGGTCCCCATGGAGCTGAGGATTACAGGCTCTACAGACAATATGCAAAATTATCTGCCTGTTTGGGAAGTTAGAGTAAAAACACAACCTGCGTGCTCGCCGTATGATCTGCATTGTCAATAATACACTTTCCCGCTTCATTTGAAGTGCAGCTATTAAACTGGAGTGTAAAAAAAAAAAAGTTAATTATTCACTGATAACACTGTTATGGAAAGATGATAAACGAGGCTGAGAACTTTCTGGTTAATGTAGATGCCCTCGTTCTTCAAGATCACTACCAATTTCATTCTAGGAGTTTGGTTCCAGTTATTTTAAACCAATTTTCAACCCAAGTATTGAGTATTGGAAAGCTCCCTTGAGCTTAAAGAGTGGAACAGGTCAATTGCATCTAAAGTGATAAATGAGTTTTCAGTAACTCTCCATGCTGTTGCCAGCTACATTTGCCATGGTTTTCTATGGTGTTCATTTCTGTGCATCTTTAAAGTGCACTTCTATAGATCATTTTCTCTACAGCTGTTTTCCCATTCTTGTTACACTTACCAGTGTGTCATTTTTGTTGTTTCTATGTGAGTGCTTGGAAATCTTAACAGTAAAAAAAAAAAAAAGGGTTATAAAGACAAGTGGCTTTTAATAAAGTTAGGCATCTTTAAATATAATTGCCATGAGAAATAAAAATGTGCAAACCAGTGCTTTTAAAACACTTCATTAGCAGATTATCCCTCTTGTGCCACGAGTTTAAAGTTTTGTGTCTGCATCAGGTTTTTAGTTGTTTGCTTGTCTAGTAACTACAATAGTTTTCCATGGACTTGTGGGGTTTTTTTCAGCTTGTTGATTAGCTGTGGTTGCCTAATGAACTTTCATGACTAGCCTTAGCTTTTGATGAGCAGTGGCATTTTAAAGTGATATATTGGTACAGTCTTAATGGGTTGACAGTGTTGTAAAGAACCTATTCACAACTTCCACACTTTTTATCCTAGAGAAATAGTTGAAACACTTGATTTGATTGGGTGCATACAGCATTTCATTGGTGTCTTAGGCCTCTCAGACTACCATGGGCTACCCTTAAGGATGTGTATGAATGTGTAGATATGTTAATGCCTGTTTTAAAATAGGCTATGTGAATAGGTTTGCTTTTCTCATGCTTGTCAACACCCCCACTGAGAAATATTTGGGGAGAGTGGGGGAAGAATTCCATGTTGGTTTTGGCTTTGAGAGCAACCAGTAGCAGAATTCCTGGAATGCATTTTATACATTAATGTAGTGAAGCTGACAACTTGGAAACCAGTTATACTCTAAAAATGAATGTAGATGTTTCCTTTGGCAGGGGAGACCATTTGAGCAGTTCCAGCACATCTCTTGTAATCAAATTAATTCCCTTTTACTACAACTTTGATTGCTTCGGCCCCAGTTTTTTGAGCTCTCAGTCATGTTGGTCAAACTGTTAGTGGTCCAGGTTATTTTTAACCTGCACTAGTTCATGTCCTAGTCCTGTGAAAAGTTGCACTTGCACAATTGAGGGAGCAGTGCAAGAGGAGGCTGGGAACTCACTTGGCTGCATTTGTTGCCAGGAAAAACAGTCAGTGAAAGCTTGGCTTGAAAACACATTGAAATTAAAAAATATATCTTTGAAAAGCTCTGAAATAATCTTGATACTTTTCTTTTAAAAGCTGTAATGTGTTTTGAGTCACTTTTTGAGGAGACTTGAACATGTACAACCTGATGGATAAAATGGAGCAGCCATGGGGTGCCACCCATTGGTGTAACTTTCTAAAAGTCAATGCCTGTGTTCTAAAATGCCTTGCAATTGTATTTAAAAAATCCCTGATGTGATTTTTTTTGTGTAGCTGAGGTTAGCAGATGTACCTTGTCAGAATTCTGCTAGCACAAGATTGCTTGTGACTATTTTGTGTTTTTAACAGCAATTCTATGTGCTTTCATTTGCATTCTCTGAGCGCATTTTGTCACTGATTGCTTTTTTTCCCTGAGGTCAAATACAACTAATTTTTTATTTTTTTTTTTAATAAATATGAGTTGTGGGTTTATTTATGTTGTTAGCTCCATGAAAAAAAGTCTCTGGTTGTAGTCTTTTTGCCTTTAAAGCCTAAACTTTGCCTCTTGTTAGTAATGAAAAGGTGTTCTGAAGAATGTCCTGGTACAGAGCAGAGTGAGGCTTGGTTCTCTTTCCAAGGCCTGGCCAGTGGCCCTTGTCTCTGGGAGTGGAAGTTGTCTTCATATTCTTTCTCTTTTTCCCATGACTTAAGGGACTTTCTTCTTTCCTAGCACCCTGTTGAAGGTGCATTTGAATGGGAGGAGGGGCATGGTTCTGTCTGCTTGCCTGTGGAAAAAAAGCTTTAATAAACACATGCCTGGTGGCACAAGAGAGAATGAATCCAGTTGGTGATTAGGAATGCAGTCTTGGTTTTGTCACCTCGTGTAGAAGGTCTCCTGGTCTTTAGCGGCATAGTCAGATGGTCTGATACCCTGGGTGAAGGGAGTCCAACTCTCAGCCAGCTCTTACTGCATCATACTGGGGACTCAGGCTTCCTTAACTAGTGGCCTTTGTCAGGTAAGTGGTGCACCAGCAAAAGAGTAAGAGAAGTATTGGGAATATTTTTTTTATTGGCAGTAGCCTGGTAATAAGACTAGAAATATTTCTTATTTAGATTGTGACCTTCAACTTTTTGTGCAAGCAGTCCAACAGTAAAGTGAATTTCTTGTGCTTTAACTGCTCATTAATTTCAAGGAATTCCTGTATTGGTTGAAACTACTCTTGGGTTCCTCATGCAAAACAATATTCTTTTCCCTCTGATTTACCAGAAAAATGGAGATGGTGAATATTGTGGAGCTTTGTCTCAGGCAAAACAAAACACTTGTTTTTGGGACTCTGATCCTGGTTATTGCTGAGCCAGTCCCATGGCTTTGGGAATTTCTAGTCTTAGTGTAAATCAGAGTGTTGGGAGCATGCATAAAGAAATAGAAAAGCTGCTTATTTCTTGTATTCTTCAGCAATACTTTCAGGATGATGCTAGAGGATGGGACAAGAAAGAAGGAAACATAATTGGCCCACACCTTGCAATTTAAGAAACAAAACCAGTTGTGATTAGAGGTACTGCTGTCAATTTAGTCAATTCCAAGAACTACATCTTTTCACTACTGTTTTTGCACATGACTTGGTTTGGTTAACTGCAAGAGCAGGTCTCCAACCATGAGGGACTTGGGACTAATGAGATCTAGGCAAGATTTTTTTCAAGTCCTAGTTGATAATGACACCATGTAGTGTGGGGGGGGGCTTGTCTTGGGGATTTAGTTTCTGTGGGTGTTTTGGGGTATGGTCTTGGGGGGTTTGGGTTGTTTTGTTGTTTTTTTTCTTGGTTTTTTTTGTTTTTTTTTTTTTTTTTTTTTTTTTTTTTTTTGTAGAGGGTGGCTTGTTTATGTTTTGTTGTGTAGCTTTTCAGGCTTTTTGTTTTGTTCTTGTTGGGTTTGAAAATAAATGTTTGAAAGAAAATTTTTCACAAGATCAATTTGACTGTGTGTCAGAGGCTTCCTCTTGGAGTTACCAGGAGATAGGATCCAGTTCCCCCTGTTCAGGACAGAGGGGAAGATTTTTGTGGAAATTGGGAAGGGGATTGTTGTTTCACTAAGCAGTGAAACTTCCTCCAGAAAGTACTGAATGCATTTGTATGTGTCTTGGGTTTTCCTGTGCAGCCTCAAGATGGCAGAATTATTTATGGAATGTGAAGAAGAGGAGCTAGAACCATGGCAGAAGAGAGTGAAAGAAGTGGAGGAGGATGATGATGATGATGATGATGATGAGCCAATCTTTGTTGGGGAAATCTCAAGCTCGAAGCCAGCTAGTACATGTAAGTTAACATTTTCCATCATCTCAAGCATATTTCAAGGTATAAACCTTCCAACTTTTGTTGAAAATACAGCATTTTTGGCAGTAAGACTTAAGAAATTGTACATCTTGAAGCTGTTCTGGAGGTTGTTGCCCTACTGACAACTGATTCTTCAGGAATTCTGTCCTAAACCCCAGGTTATACAAAGCTCTGTCTTCCTTTAACCCTAAGTCAAAACAAGGTCATTGGATGGTTTTAGCATGAACAGTATAAGAAGCCATGCATGCAGTTGCTCTCAATATAGTGGATATTTAGTTATGTAATTGGAAGTGTCTCCCTGCCAAAGGAATGTGCATGAATTTGACTTCCTGTTACAGTCCCTCTTTTGTTTTTTTCTCCACCCCATGTATCATGTGTTGGTGGGCATCATTCTGACAAAATCAAGGTAGCTATCTTAACTGTCTATAATTAAAAGCACAATGAATAAAAGTGATTATTGTGAATATAATAGAAGCCTCTCTGATAAGTAGGAGATTTTTACTATTAAATTCATTCATCCCCTGTAAAATAAGAGTTTTTTTCATCAAGGTATATAATTTTCTCCTAATGCAGCAGTGCAGGGAGTGAGGTTAGGTGGTTGTGATGACAACAGATGTGTCAGGATTCCGTGTTTGTCCTGGGCTTTGGCAGGTAAGTAAAGGAGAACATTATTTTTGTTCCTTTAATTTTAGTAATAAAACTTTCTGTAAGTGGCCATCCATCTTGTATGCCATTTTGAAGAGGTTTGACCTAAGGTTGCTAGAGCTACAGCATGCCCAGGATTTTGCCTGCTGAGGTTTACAGCTTTCAGGTTTTGTCTCATCTCAGCTGTGCTTGTCACCAAGATTTCCACTGTCATTTTTCTGAAGCTGCATAGTTTGCAGTGTAAGATCTCAACACAAAATATTAAACTAGGCTCTGTCACACTGCTAGGTGGACTTTGGAGCTATTATTAGCTGTTCAGTCATTTTAATTCACTAGCATCTTGCATATGAAATCTATTTTACTTTGTCACCTACTGTGACTGTAGGTATAATGCTTCTTACACTAGCTTTAAATACATGGAAAATTATGTTTTAAAGGGTAAAGAAATACTGAAGTGGATGTTCAAGTTCTCTAGTGTGAAAATAGTTCTTAAGAGTTAATTAAAAGTATTTTAAAATAGTTCAGATTCTTTGGAAAATTGGAGGAGTATTTTAAAATTAGTCTCAGAAGTTTCTGTAGTTAGGAATTTCTAGAAGGACTGAAGAACACCCTTATTATTGTCTGGAGGGTCCAGACACCTCTGCATTGCTGTAGGTGATTGTCATAGAACAACCAATAAGGCACTAGGCATATGTTGTAACAGCAACTATGCCAAGTTTCATTGAAGTCATTATAGCCTCAAGATGTTTGTTTTTTTCCTGTGGTCATAAAGAATAGGAATAGTTGAGGTGAAACCTATAACTTGATGATGATTCAGCAACTTCAATACCTTTGGTGAAAAGAAAGAGACTTCTAATGTATGCATCTTATCCTACTGCTGTCCATACTTGGTCCTCACACAAGTAAAATCACTTATGGTATAACTTTTTACTTTTATCTCTTTTCCTTCTCTTTCCTCAACTTTTCTCTTTGTAATCTTCCACTTCACTATCAAAAACAGCTGTGGAAGAATGACCTCAGTTCTTCTCTGGCTTGTAAGTAGTACTACCTGGCAGTAGTCAGGCTTCAGTTTGTTATTGGTGGTAGGCAAGAGACACTCAACTTTGCTTATCACTGTTACTTACTTTTTACCTGGGAAAGTTCCTGTCTGATCAGATGAAAAGTTAGATGATGAATTGAGAGCTCTCCTGTAGTTGTTGTTTTCTCTGAAACATGTATTTTCTGCAATACACAGCAATCTTCTGAAGAAAACTTTCCTGACAACGCAGTTACCCTGGTGCTTTATACAGCCTGGTGTAGAAAACTGGAAGGAAATAGTTAAAAACTGCTGGTGCAGTGTCCTGTACAGTCAAGTGCTGCTTCTGGTGTGATGTTTGACTGGGATGGAAAGTAATTCCCACTTTTTGTTCNACAGCTCCAAGAACGTGCTTGGTCTGAGATGTGGGTATTACTTAATAACCTGAACTCAGAGATGATGAATAAAAATGTGACCCAACAAAGGAAATGTGATGCTTCTGAAGATGGTCATGCCACTCACCTCTTTTTAAATGTGACACCATCTACTTAGTGGTAACACAGATTATATTCTTCTGGCTGATGCATTTCCAGATGTCTAGACTGGATCATTTTTTCTACTACAATGCTTAAACTTTGCATTTTTATTGGTTGAGAAGGGACTTGATGTAAAAGTACAAGAAATCTTGGCACAGAAGACTGTACAAAACATAAAAGTAAATCCTTCTGCTCCTGCCATTGACATCTGTCTTTGGAAAGGTGTGTGGCACTGTGGCACACCACAAAACATGTGAGTGGCCTGGAAACCAGCTCCAGAGGAAGATACTTGAATTTAGGTGTCCCCACGTATGCTGGATGTGTAAAACTCTCCGTGTTGCTAGGGGAGACAGCAGCTGGTGCTGTCAGCAGTGCCAGGAGTGATTTGGCTAATGAAGACAGGCAGCAAGTGGCTGTCAGCAGTCCCACTGCTGTTCTTCACTGGTTGTCAGACGGAAGATGATTCCTCCTTATCCATTCTATTATTTTTATTTATTTTATTTTTTTCTGGCTCTGGAGTATTGGACCCACTTCTAGGCTCCCCAGGTCAAGAGAGACAAGGAAGTATTGGAGAGTCCAGCAGAGGCTCTAGAGATGCTGAGGAGACTGGAGCATCTCTGTGCTGAGGAAAGGCTGAGAGCCCTGGGGCTGTTTAGCCTGGAGAAGAGAAGCCTGAGGGGGGATCTGATCAATAGCCAAAGGGTGGGGGTCAAGAGGATGGGCCCAGACTCTTGTCAGTGGTGCCCAGTGACAGGACACGGAGCAATGGGCACAAACTGGAACCCAGGAGGTTCCATCTGAACAGGAGGAGAATCTTCTTTGCTGTGAGGGTGCCAGAGCCTGTCCCAGGCTGCCCAGAGAGGCTGTGGAGTCTCCTGCTCTGGAGAGATTCCAAACCCTCCTGGACACTGTGATCCTGGGCACCCTGCTGTGGGTGACCCTGCTGGAGCAGGGGGAATAGGATGAGATGATCTCCAGAGGTCTTTTCAAACCCTCACCATGCTGGGATTCTGGGATTCTTCTTCCACCTGCAACTTATGTTAGTAGATTCTTAGGTGCCTCTCCGTTACCAGCTTTATTGCTGCCTCACTCTTTGAGCACCTCAAGACTTTTTTTTATTGTTCAAATGCATCAAAAAGAAAACAGAAAAGACAATTAAGCCATGCAAATATATTAACCTGTCTGAAATGTAGCTGTCACATGGTGTTTGGTCACGTCTTCCATCTATGCTGTTTTGTGTAGTTAAGGAAGGAGTCATCACCTTTATTCCTTATCTGTTATTTGCCCATCACAAAGGTTTCCTAATGACAAAAATCCCACTAATTCTACCCGGTTATTTGTACTTCACATTGGTGGAAGAAAGGAAGAGTGTCCGACAGTATCTGTCTTACCCCTTTCATTTGGTAATTGAAAACCTCCTCTTCTGCTCAGATCGTTTGTTGTTCAGCTCACAAACTGGATCTTCACAATCCTCTAATAAACCTGACGAGCTCCTAAAGAAAATGGGTGCCAAGAGCTAGATGATTTTTGGACCAATTCAGGTAAATGCTTTGGCACTGGCTTCTCTACATTTCTGTTCTCCATTAAGCATTGCTCAGTTGCTCAAGGAAGTCCCCTCTCACAGGGCATTTATTAAAACTTCAACAGAACTCCTTTCACTCAAACTCCTTCTCAGGCAGATGTTTGCCAGCAACTATATATAATAAATTTCCAAAGACTCTGCCCATTCTTTTTTGGTTTTTTTTTCTTTTTTGGAAAGCACTTGTGAAACAACCATTATTATGAGTCCTGTACAGTCAAGTGCTGCTTCTGGTGTGATGTTTGACTGGGATGGAAAGTAATTCCCACTTTTTGTTCCCTTCATCATTTCCTGCGACTACTTCTTTTTCCTACAGTTACTGCTCATTTTTCTTGTTTCATTTTCCATAATGGTCCAAACCTGTAATGTGTTGCTCTGGATTAAAATGTTGTTCTGCACGTTTGCTTTCTTTTATTTTCACCAATGTTTTACCTAAACAGGGGAGAGGAAAGGGCACAACAAGTCTCAGATGAATCAGTTGAGTATTGGAAATGTGGTTTATAACTTCAAGTCACTGACTTTCTGAAATGTTCTTTTTAAAAACAGTTTTTATTTTAGGATGCCAATTTTGTGCATGAGACTGTGGAGTTCAATATGCTTTGAGAGACAGCTTTTTTTTGTAGGTAGATCAAGGCTTTAGTTTCATTTCACTCTGGAATTCAAATGTGAGATACAGATTTATTAACAAACAAAAAAAGTTTGTGCTCAGCTAAATCCTGAATTAAGTTAATCCTTGCTCGTAGTTGCTGTGTTGAAACTACTATAACAGGATGAAATTGTCATATCTTAAAAATGTTAACTTCTCAAGATCTATTTGTTGCAGCTACTTTTTTCTTAGTATGATTGAGATGCAAGTGACAGATTAAAAGCTGTGATCATTGGATCTCCATATTTCCATTTATCAGCATGAGGAGCCTACACTAGTGAGCCATTGCTGGTGGAAACATCTCTAGGGTTGTTCAACACAACCTGCAGATGCTCCTGAGATCTATTGCTTCAGACCCTGATGTAATTTGACTGATTTGAGAAGGTCCTCTAAACCTTGTTAGTCAGATATTAGAGGATTAGTCTAATTTTATATGCATATTTTCACGTCAGTGCAAGAAACATGACAGAACCAGTAACTGAATCGAGAATCAGGTGGTAGAAAATTCTTTTGATGTGATGAATGCTTTTATCACATTCTGGAATGATCTGAAGTTCCAAAGACCTTAAAAAATGATAAATATTGGTGGCATCATTTAGAGAGTAAACAAACAGAAATATGAGAAATTGTGTTTCTAATTAGAACTCTGGTTATAGACCACCCTGTAGGGTATGTAAGAAAGTCAGTCCTCTGGTACTGCATCTGCAACACAGCTCCAATGATTGCTGGTCTGTCCATTTATTTGTTTTGCATATGAAAATGGAGATGAAGTCTAAAAGCCAATTTGCAAGTGCTGTATTTTCCTGTAATAGGGAAGCCAATTGTGCAGCTACTGCTTTGGACACAGTGCTTCCACTAGTGTGGAGGAGTTCTGGTGTTTGGAGAGCTTTACTGTGTATATGAGAAACAAATGAATAAATGCATGATAATCAGCAAAGCTAAATGTTTATGAAGTGTTTTGTTGCTTTTTATACTCTTATGTGTTATTTTATCTCCAAGACAACAAACTGAGTTTCTGAGGTGAGTAGAAGAATGTATCTTAACGTGTGCAAAGGACACTTTGTTTTGCCAGGTATTTATGTTAGAAATAATATTCTGAGTGGAATCCTAATTGGTTAATTAGCAGATATAAATGCTACTTTGAATTTGAAAAGAAATTTATTAATTTAACTGCAATTAAGATAAATGTAACTTTTGACAGATATATTGAACAGAGTCAACCTCAGCTCATCACGAAGGGGGATACAGAATGGTGCACCCAGTAGAGGTACTTTATTGTCATAATATGGTAATTAAAAATAAAAAATCCACAACACTTATGAAACATCTGCCTGCCAAATGATACCAAGATAACTTTGGAATCCTTTGCACAGGTACAGTCACTACATTCAAGCCTGACAGTCACCACTATGCGACACCTGCCTCCAGCCCCAGTGCCATGCCTGTCTCATCAGTCTTTCAGTCTGTGTCCAGATCTACAGCTAGCTCTGTAGCAGTTCAGCCACTCTCTATACCAGTGAATGTTTCAGGAACTTCACAAACACTGCAGAGAGCAGTTGCTGGGTGTTTATCAACACAGCAGATGCCTGGGTCAAGTTCTGGAATCTCCCAGACTGTTACCAGGCCAGTCACCATTCCAGTGACGACACAGCCAGCAGCAAGAAATATCCCACCTCCTGGAGTGGCTCAACCTGTGTCCAGGACAGTGGCTACTGTCACAGCACAGCCTGGAATACTCAATCAGGTAAGTTTTTATTTGTAAAATACTCGGGTGAAAATACTTCTGAAAAATTGAGGAACATACTGACACAGTTGAGTAACTCATTTGAAGATCTGAACTACATTGTAGGCTAGTGTCATGTGAACTGCAGAGATTCTAGAACCAGAACCTTGCACTGATGAATTAAAAGCTATATGAAAACACTGATTTGGAAGACTCTGATAGCTTTAGCAACAGTGCAATTACAGAAACGTTTTAGGTGTAATAGAAATGAGTACTACTTAGGTTACTTCTTTTATGTGGAGAAATGATGGCAGTTATCATTCTCTAAATTTTGTGTATTTCTCTACTCACAGATGGATCCTCCATATTGGTAGATTATTTTCAGTTTTAACTAGCTTACAGTTGGTGTTTGAAGTAACTTTGTGGTTTTCCCACTAGCTTGTTGCTTCTGTAGAGAATGCTGTAGTTACAACACCTTAGGTGTTCCTTTTTAGTTGTAGTGAAATGGTAGTATGGTAAGAAGGACTTCAGCAGCCAAGGGTTGCAGGGTCAGTAGGTGAAACAATCTGTCGTACTTGAAAAACCCAAGAGAATTATGCAGGTAGATGATGTATCATAGATGCTCCTGCATTGCCTAAGAACTTCCAAATGATAGCTTTAGGGAGTCAAGTTAGAAGCTGTTTTTATTGCCTTAGAGTTGGACATTTGTGAGAATGAAGATTAAATCTTCATATTTATTTGAAACAAACTGATGTTGGAAAATAGTTTAACTGTTTAGGCTGTGCCTATAACATTAGTTATTACTCTCAGGTTCAAATGAACTTTGTCAGTAGGCACCATCTCCATGCTCTGTGCAAATACACTTGGAGTTGTCAGTCTTTGGGTGTAGACTGTGCAAGCTAATGTATTCAGCCTCTGCTGAGAGCTGGGTAATGGATCTTAATCAGTGTAGTTAATAAGACCACTACAACTGGAGAGTTAAGTGTTCTTAAGACTTGTGGCTAAAAAACTGCCTATGGGAGAGGTGAACTTCAAGAAAAGCAATGTGATGTAATCATAACAGGGTGTCTGACAGTTTCATTAGCCAAGAACTTTTTCAATTGGAGTCTTCAGTAGTTGATTGTGAGTTTGCAGAGAGAATTGTGGCTGTGTCTAGTGAAGCAGGGTAGTTAACTCAGGCTGTGTTGGATCTGAGGCTTAAAATACTTCATCCAGAGTTCAGATACCAGTGAGGATCTCTAGGTTGCCTCTGGAGTACTCTTCAATCCATCTTTCTAAAGCAGGACAGATTAATCCAGAAAGGTGTGCTGCTTCATATTACACATAGCTCAAGCCTGTGAATTCTATCAGTGTTATGATAGAACTAATTCTATCAGTGTAGTGTTAATTCTATCAGTGTATCAGTCTTATGGCACAGTATGCCTTATGATATCCATCAGTACTGTTAGGGTGTCTTGTAGAATATTTACTGCAAAAGCAAGTGCCCTCTTTTCCTTCCCTGCACATATATGCTGATGGTTTTGTTCTAATAAAGTTGCTAGCAGCCTCTACACTCTTTTTTTGTTAGGAAACTTTAGACCTAGGACAGCTGAACTTCTCCAAAAACTAATCTGGACCTAACTCATCAAGACAATCATTTCCTTTAAAGACACTATGCACACAGCAATTCTTTTTGTGAAAGTTCTCTTATCAGGTTTGCTTTCAGCAGGAATGTCAAAAGACTTGTTAGTTCTTCTAGTCTGCCAAAATCTGTGGGTTATATTTCTTTCCTGTCAGAGAAACACCCATTGGAAGAAGTTGCAGCCTGAAATACAACTTTCAAGTTACACAGAATGGAAAAGGGTCTCTAAGTCATTTCTGTCTATTCCAAGTTAGCCTGGTACCTTAGTATGCTTTAGAAACTACTGCATCTTTTCCTGAGGTATTCAGTGGATATATATTCTCTGGTCTCTTAAAACTTCTGTTGAAATTACCATGTTTCTATGGTTTCTTCACAGGGTTGACATTTTGACCATGTCTTGCTTTTATCCTAAATGTAACATCCTATTATTTGCATGTTAAAAAACTCTTGAGTACCATTAGGAAGACTATTCAGAGGCTTTTTCCATCCTTAAGACATGCTGAAAATGAATCTTCCATCTTGTCAACAGAATTTTTTTAAATTTAGAATTATATTTCCTATTCCAGCCTTATCTAGAGGAATTTTTCTTGGTTCTGTTTATTCCTGACACTTGATTAATTCTACTGTTTTGGTTGAAGAGGTGTGTTTGGTGTGGGTTTTTTTTAGGATGATACTACAGTTCAGCTCTTTGGGTAGAGTTCTGTGATTTTTAATATTGCTCTTGCCACACCATACCATTTGCTGTTCTTAGTGTCTCATGTATAATACCCATACTTGGATTCTTGTTCTTGGTTTGAGTTGTGTTCATTCACAAGTTCCTTAGGTTTGGGGGATTCTTTTATTTTTCTTCTTCTTTAGACTTGATTTCCTGTGGGACTCTTGCTTTCTATGATGATTTTCTGCCTTGGGCTTTGTCATGCTTCCATTCACACATTTTCTGTTTCTTCCCAACTTTATTCTTCCTAAGTGGCAAGGACTTCAAATAAGTTTTGCTGAGAAATGTTTGGATCTTCAGCTTCCAAATATTGAAACTTCTGTTTGACATGAGAATATTATGAAGCTGAGTGTGAGGTCCAGACAGTGTCAGGACCCCTTTTTAGCTGAACATCCTTGTGGTCTTGAATGTTGTTTTTTTTTATCTCAGGATGTCCAAGTTCTTTCTATGGGAGCTGGTTGCTTTCATCACCAGCTGAGCCGAAAGGCACATTCTTAACATGTAGGTCTATAATTTACNTGAGCAGGCAGTGGGACTGTGTTTGCCAGGTGGGCACAGCTCTGACTTCTCACACAATGTGCAATGTTCAGCTCTGAACTGGCAAAAGGTGCTTTAAACAGGCTGCATTTCCTAGCCCTGCTATCCTGGCAGCCATGGCAAGCTGGAGAGATGGCACCAAGGCATTTTTAAGATAACAAGACAAAACAATCCACTGCAATAAACTGCTATAGATTATCTGCTGTGTAGCTTACTGGGTGAATGCTGCAAAGCCCACTGCACATGGGCACAAGAACTCAGGGCTGCAGTGAGAGGTACCAAGTGAGGAGACTCTCCTGTGTGCACAGGGGCTGCTCAGCTCTCCCTGCACCCAGGGTCACAGCACAGGCCACACACAGGGCAGCCTGCCCTTCGCAGAGACACCCCAGAGCAAGGACTGGCTTTTCACAGCAGCCACAAAACCCACACTGCCCCACTATGAGCAGCCAATTCCAGCTGTAATCCACTTTAACCTAGGGATTCTTTTCTCTCACTCCATTTGTGGGCCAGGTTGATCACACTTGCCTCAAACCAGGAGTACCAGCAGCTGTGATGCTCACAGCCACAGCCTCTGCCCTCCAGTCCCAACCCTGCTTCCCCTGGTTTCCAAATCCTATTATCCATGTTACACCAATTCCCTCCTTGGGAGCAACATGTAGGAACCAGATGGAGGGAGCAATTCAGTTTAAAAGTCATCTGAAAAAAAAAAAACAACAAAAATTATATATATGGAGCCTGAAGTAGTTTCTCCCAGTAGGGCTCTGGGCTGAACTGGTCCAACTGGCTGTAAGGCTGAAAAAACCAGTTGCTGGTAACAGTTCTTTAGAGGATGGAGAACTGTGATCTAGCCAGAGATCTGGGTGTTAGAAGCTATATTACAACAGCAAACACCACTGTAAATCACAGTCCACTTATTAAGAGTTGTTCTTGGTTTCAGTTTCTCTCCATCAGCACTTTTTTCCTGGGCTGTGTTTGAGGTGTGGTCAACGTCAGAAACCACTCAATGCTCTTGGAAAAATCTACAATATGCTTTTCTTAATTCAAAGAGTAATATAAAAATGTTCGACTGAAGTTTATTCAATTAATTTTAGTTCTCAATTTATAAAGATTTTACTATTCATGCAAAGGAAAATGAGAATGAAGATGCAATGTGCTGACACTCAGAGTAGTTTTACAGCCTTTTTAATACAGAAGTAATTTTAAAAATAATAGGCTTAAAATAGTAAAAAACTAAAAACTAATAGTTTCTCTAAATTACCTTTTTATTACATGGTTTCAATTAGCATTCCCTCATCCTTCCACCCAACATGCAGATTGTTCTCTCTCTTCTCTGAAGGAAATGATGAGATGATAGAAATACAGAAGATACTTCAACGTCAAGTTGGAACCTCAATTGCAAACACAAGTATCCAGCATCCCCAGAATGACTCGTTGCAGCACATTCCATAAAAGTTAACAGTTCTTGAAGAAGTATACAGCTTATAAAGCATGTTTCTTATGTATGGAAAGAGAGATTATTCTGCCTTGGGCTTTGTCATGCTTCCATTCACACATTTTCTGTTTCTTCCCAACTTTATTCTTCCTAAGTGGCAAGGACTTCAAATAAGTTTTGCTGAGAAATGTTTGGATCTTCAGCTTCCAAATATTGAAACTTCTGTTTGACATGAGAATATTATGAAGCTGAGTGTGAGGTCCAGACAGTGTCAGGACCCCTTTTTAGCTGAACATCCTTGTGGTCTTGAATGTTGTTTTTTTTTATCTCAGGATGTCCAAGTTCTTTCTATGGGAGCTGGTTGCTTTCATCACCAGCTGAGCTGAAAGGCACATTCTTAACATGTAGGTCTATAATTTACCTTTTGCCAGTTTTTGTTAGCACAAAATTAGTAGTAAATGTTATCATTTACTCCTTTTCCATCACAGACTTAAGTCACTGACTTGCTGTAAAAGTCTGTGGTTGTGTTCTTGTTACTGCACTATGTTAATGCACTTTCAGAAACTCTGGAGTTGAATTTGGATTCACACCTACTGTTTACCACAGTCAGCTTTCACCAGAGCTGTTGCTGTTGTATATGATAGCATAGGGCTAGCCTCTTAATAAAATAATTTAAAATAAAAATAAATTTTTAAAATTGTTCCTAGTGTTGAAGATTTTCTGTATTTCTGTGCTCAGAATGCTTTCTAGCAGCCCCAGTCAGTTCTATCCATAAATTTCCCCATGTCACTTGTCTCAGTCTGAGCATGATTCAGGTTCCAGTTATTTCTGATGAATTTTGGGAGAGCAATGGTCTGTTGCCATGCATTGTAATTTATTTGTATGAGTTTAGTTACCAATTATCATGTTGGCTTCCACAGCTAGGAAATCTGAGATACACAATATGAACCCTCTATTTTCACTATTCTCTTGGAAAACTAAGAGTGGTGGATTTTTTTTTTTTCACTTGAGCCCATGGAACTTAATTTATAAAGGTGTTGGGTTTTGTCTTTCTGCATAGGAAAGTGTCTGTACATGTTAGTTTTGCTTACTTTTTTTGTCCCCCATGGATTTGGTAATAGTCTTTTGATTATTTTTTAAAAATTAATCTTAAAGATACTGGGGTTTTCTGTATGTAAAATGACAGTCGAATTGCAGACAAATAAACAGAAAATAACATTTTGCAAATGGAGTTTGCAGGATTTCTTGGTACTTAAGAGTCCTAAAATAGATGTGCACTTGTGCACTTCTTTCCATTGATTTTAGCCAGTGTGGTGGTAATTAAAAATGGAACTTCCCCAGGGATGTTCTCTAAGAAGTGAAATATTTTGTGAGATGGATCTTTGCATCAGTGAGTATTTTGGCCTGTGTCTAATGGATACATTGATGGCAAAGGCTGTGTATGTGTCTTGAGGGAGCTGCTGCTTTGCCCCCAGCCTTGACTGTCTCTACAGAGAACTAAGTGTCATGGTTCTTTCTTCCCTTCAGGTGTTAGCTACTGAGTGATCAGTTCAGGTGTGCGGTTTGAACAGCTTCTGGTTTTGGAGCCAAGAAATGGGGGCTATTTCCTATTTTACCTGTAGTACTGAAGGGCAGATAAGAGCATACTTAGGCTTGGAGATGCTCAAAACAAGGTGCTGAAAAAAACCATGAACTTACTTCTAGGCTTTGACTCCTTTATTTCCAGAAGTCCTTATGAAATGACATGAAGAAATACAACCCCTTAGGGTCACCATGACTGGCTGCCATTCCCAGTTCATGTGCTAGAGACACTTCTACAGTCATTAAAGCTTGGGCACTTGGTACCATTTGATTGATGATTATGTTGCTTTGAGAAGCTTCTGCTTGCTGCAAGTTTGTGCTGGTTTTGAGTTCTGTTTTCTGATTTTCTTTCTAAATGCAGCTGCTTGTTACACTAGTAACAGGTGAATGCCTGAGTTGGAGCTGAAGGAAGAAAGTATTAGGTTTTGGTTTCCTGTTTTGTTTTAAATAATTTGAAATACCATTAGAGTTTTGAGCAAAAGCAAGTTAGAATTAGCAATTCAAACAGTTTAGTCATATTACATCAAATGGACTTTCCCAGGTCTTACAGTTGTTTTTATTATTCTAATAGACAGCCTTGAATAAATTAACAATCACCATGAGAGCTGCCAACTTACTAAAATGTGGGAAGAAATTATCTGGGGCAGATTGTAATTAACTTGATTTACAGCTGAATACTTAGGAGTACTTTGAAGCAATCCTGTTTTTAAGATAAAGCCTTTGATAAACACTGCAAAAAAAAAAAAGTTAAATTTCAAATTTCTTTTCCCTCTTGAAAATATCTTCTTAGGATTTTATTCTGGATTCTCCACCAGCTGCACCAGATAATACATCTGGTATACTGTTTGGTGTGAGACAGAACTCTGGAGTTCCACAGTACCAGCCTGGGCCAGCAGTGAATGTCACAGGTGGGTATGACTGTAGTAGTTGCTAAGAGAAACCTCATGTCATTAAAACTGCAGTGCAGATCTTGGAGTTATCACTTGAAACAGGCTTTCTAGAGCATAGGATAGCTACTTGTTTTATTCCCCCTGTATGTAACACTGTGAAATGTGTGATGAAATCAGCTTGGGAGCCTCGTGTTGTCAGGTTTTGCTTCTCAGTGCTTTAGACTGACTGGAGTATCAGCTGATAGCTTCACAAGCTCACTTAGATGAAGAAAAGTACTCCCAGATCAAATGTCACTTTCTGTCACCACTAAAGGCTCTTTTGTCAGTGTATCCAGCACTCTGCATAGGAATGACTCAGCAAGAGAGGGGCTGTGAAAGGTACCAGAACTTGGAGTGTGCTGAATAGATTACTTGTGCTGATCATCTTGGTTTCCTCACTGCTACATGTAGGAATTGGAGGGGGTGGGATCAAAAAGACCCCATGAAAAGTGAGAGGAATAGAGTACAGAATTTGACAACAAAAATACTTTTTGTCTTTTTCAACTAGTTACATTCTGTTTCAGCACAAACTAATCTGCTTAACAAAAACAAAGTGGGGTTTTTTGTGTGTTAGAGCAGTTAAGTAGATTTGAAGCATGCAGTGTATTAGTGGTAACTGCCCATGGAGTGTTGTCACTGCCAGGAGCAGGCCCTGCCTGAGAACAGGCTGTTGACTGCAGACAGGGCAGGGAAGAACTGAGCTGAAAGGTAAAATCACTGAACAGAATTTGTTCTGTGCCCACTCAACCCAGGACAACTTGAGATGTTCTCTTTCGAGAAGGATTGTTTTTGTGTGGTAACTGCCCACAGTCCTGTCATTCGGTCTGTGAGTTACAGATCACAGTCACTTCTTAACAGGTTTTATCAGTGAATGGCCTAACAGTCATACTAACACATTAGGTAGGACAGTGATTGCTGGTTTATTCTGCTTGATGTGATGATTTTGCATCTCTAAATTAGGCATTCACTCAGGATAGTTCTCCATGAAGACTTGGTAGTGTATTTCCCTCCCATGTGTCCAACTCTCCTGGGATCTCATTTTTTGCCTTGCTGAGTTAAATAGATTTTTGTAAAGCAAGCTAAGGTTTTGTTTACTGCCAATGGTTTAGCATTCCAGACCTTATTCTTCAAAGAAGAGGAATGAAAGTCTAATTGTGGGGTTATGTTTTGCTTTGGTTTGTTTTGTTTTTTTCTTTAACTTGGGAGGCTTGCTTGCATATTAAAAAGTTACATGTATTAGTCTCTCATCAAGAAAAATGAAATACTTAAAAACATCCAGGATTGTCATTCAAAGCCTCTTAAATATACAGCATGTAGTAATTTTATTTCTGTAAGATGGCAATAGGATTTAGAACTGAAAAGAGAAGGTTTATAACTGTGGGCTGAAACACTAATATGTTGGACACAGAAGGCAGATCTAAGGTGAGGAAGGAAGTGTCTGCATATTCTGTGCCTTGGCTTGCATGCAGAGGCCACATAGCACACTGAGGGTCATGTGGGCATGTGCCACTGTGTACCTGCCTGTGTTGGTGCTGTGCTGCCTCTAACTCCTGGGCAGCACTGTGGGCACAAGACACTCTGAAATATGGTATTTCAAGGCAGAATCCTTTGGGCAGCTGCCCTGTGATAACTCAGCAGGACAATTTACCTTCTGGATGGATCATTACAGACAATTTTTAGCTGAATGGAACAGAAATCTTTATTGCTGAGGTGTAAACTAGAAGCTGCTACCTAGCCAACGACTTTAAGTTGCTAAATATGTGGTGGTAAGTTAAACAGCACTGGGAACTTACTGCAGGTTGTGTGGGCACTGGGGATGTATGGTAATCTGTAGTTTGCTTTTGGGGAATCTTCTCCCACCAACTTTATCTCCTTGTAGGAAATAGAAAATGCCATAGGCAATAGAAAACTGCTCTGTGGTAGTTAGGACTTGACTGGACTCTATATATGCATTTATAGCACCAGATTAATGGAGGTGTCGGTAAGGGACAATGCACTAGAGGCCTGAAAAAAACTTGGCTTTTGTGTCCCTATTGTGTTAATTTGATGTAATTAATCTGATCCAACATTAAGTCTGGAACTAGGGTGGTCCAAGGAGTTCTAATGTTCATGCACCAGCACTGTGATGAAAAGAGGAATCAACATTATTAATACCAGCTAGATATTAAAGAATACTTGCAATAGATTCTTTTTCAAAGTAGGTTTCAAATTTGTTTTGAAATCTGCTGTTTGTTAAATGCAAGCCTATGTATGTTTTTAGTATGAATAGAATTCTTCTGAAAGTTTTTACACTGAATTTACTAGACCTGGATATAAACTGAGTTAAGAATGTACATCTTTAGAAGTATGTAAAATAGTCCTCAGATAGCATCACATAGCTATATTAATTTTAATTAAGCTATTAAATCAAGATTTATTAATTTAAATTATTTCCAATGTAGTTAACATGTAAAAATAGTCCTTTTTTTTTTTTTCCAAATCAGGCTTTCTACAATAAAATATCATACTCGACTGAAGATTCTTGTCAAATCACTCAGACCTGAAGCAAATCTAAGAAAAACTAGGTGGTGGTAGTAGCACATAATGAATAATCTGTTCATGTTGTGAATGTCTTCATTTCCTTAATCAAACCTTGCATAGCTGGAATGGGGAGGCTGCCCAGACTGTTTGTTAGGTGTAGTTACCACTGAGTAAACACATCTTGGGGATGGGAGGGGGTTGTCTTGTTCAGTCTCAGAAGATACTGGAGTAATTTCATGTGACACAGGGTTACCTCTGGTTTGTGCAAAGACCTTAAAATGTTCAGGATAATTGGAAGAGGAATAGACAAGGATGTCCTTAGTCCAGGATGTGCCTGGAGCTCAAGTCTGGCCCTTGTCCTAGTCTCTGATGGTCTCAAGGCTGCCTGCAGGCTGTGATTGAGAAGTTCCCAAGGCCTGTGCTGGCATTTCAGGTCTCTTGGTCTGTAGCTGTGGTCTTTCAGGTTTACTTGAGGACTGGTGTCTATATTGAGATTACATCATCAAGTGTAATCTTACAGTGACAGACAAGGATTTTAGGACAGGATGGAGCATGTTGATGGGTGTAATGTGATGGGTGTGTTAATCAGGCACCAAACTTCTGAATTTCCAAGCTATTTTGTTAGTGATTTTCTTTTTTTCCTAAAGAAATACTGGAAACAATAAGGTTTTCTTTCAGAAGAGAGCAAATAGATGTTATGATTGGTCATTAGAAGGTACACCACTGTTTGAATTTTGCATATAAATTGAAGTCTCAAATGTTTTACAGAGTTAAATGACAATGTACACCAGCATTAATGTAGGACCAGAAAAAAAGGAGAGGTTTTTCATCAAAAGGGCAGAGGTTGTTCCAAGTGGTGGGAATTCCAGAAATAGAATTTTCTTACTGGGAAGTCACCTTGTCTCAGATTAACATGGGTCAAGAATTGAAAAGCAGCCAATTTCAGGGGGTAATAGTATGATTTACTGGGTTTCAGGGATGAGCCTGTATCTTTGCATTTCCCTTTTCCTCCTCCCTTGGCCTAAGAACATTCAGTCTGAGTTGCATATTGTTTTTTTACCTTGCATATTGGCTTATTATTTTAGGGAAGTCTTAACTACTATATGTAGACCTGTTTGTTCTTGAAAGTATAGGCATCACTAATGTGTTCATAATATATTCTGAAAAAAAAACCCAACCAACTGAGGTTCTTTAATTTAAACCACTGTAGGTCTGAATGAGAATGTTTTTGTATCTAAGCGTCCTGCTACTTCTGAAGTCAACAGTGTAACTCCAAAAAAGGCCAAGCCTAATGAGGTTGGTGCTGGAAGCAATTCAGATGTTTCACCTACAGTTAACTCTACAACAGTAACACCATCACAAAATGTATCTTCAAAAGGTAGGGTAGATGAAGTGGTCTAGCTGTCAATCCATGCTTCTGTGTCATGGAGAAAGCTAGCACTCCTGGCATATTGGAGTTGATTGGTATTATTCATGCTATTAAGGCCTTGTAAACAAGGAACTGTTCTTATGCCTTCAAAGAAAACCCTTTCTATGCAAGGTTTTACATACCTTTGCAAAGGAATATATTCTCAGTACCTAGTCACATTTTAGACCTTTCTTGTTCAGTAGGCATGTTTGAGTTCTGTATAGCAATGTTGAGTTTAGTGGCTGTGGAGACAGATGATCAAAAGAATTGCCCCTGGCCTCATGTTGTTAGTTGATTGAAACTGTAGAAAGCAACCAAACAGCAACTGAAGATTGCAAGGATTCTGGGATTGCTGATTGATCAGCTAATTGTAATTAGATCCAAGGAATCTCCATCCTTGGAGATGGAAGTTCAGTGGACATGGCTCTGAGCATCCTGAAAAGGTTTAGACTTGTTTTGAGGGGGAGGTTGGACAAAAAAACACATCCATGGCTTCAACCTAAATTATTCTGTGAATCTGTACTTTGATTAACTGTTGCCAAGTGTGTTTTCCAGTTCCCCTCTTTCTTTTTAGTGGTGTTTTTGATACAGTTTACAATAGTAGTAGTGAGAGAGGAGGGGGAGTTAAGGTTCTGAGAGAGGATGTTTACTGAAAGAGCTGTCCCTCCCTACCAGAAGAGGAGTAGTCTGGCTGTTTCAGCATGTTGATAATAAGGTGCATTTTCCTCCTGAGCCAAAAGGTGCTTTCCAGCTGATTCTAATAGATGAAGATTCTTGACTTTTCCAAACACATGCTCTTGAATGTTAAAATGTGGAGCTAGATTCTGTTGTTTGAAATAATTTCACATCTGGATTTTTTGGCAAGTCTTGTTTGCAGCTGCTTTGCTGTCAGACTCTTCCCCAGTAACCCTAAGGAAGTGGATAGAACATGGAATATGGCAGCAAAGATTTTTCTCCACCCTGTGTTGGGTAAAACAGATACTGTGCTGATACAAAAGCTAACTGGAGGATCTTACTACCTGCAGTATCAAAAGTAGATCCTATTCCCTGAAAAGCTTGTTTTTAGGAGTGTCTTCAAGCCACCCCATGCTAGCAGCAGTCTCCAGGCAGTGGCAGAATCCAGCTCTGAGCACCATAGCTTGCTGAAGAATCTGAATGTAGCTGGGACATATCAAAATGCTCTCAGGTGTGACAGTGAAGACCTGCAGCACTGTTTGGCAGAACATCTCTTGCATGGCCATCCACTCATGGGAAGGACTTTTTGCTTAATTTTGACCATGAACAATACTGTTCTCTTCAAGGAAAAATACTGGTTGATCCATGTCTACTTCATGGACTGTGCAAGGCTATTTGTATGAAAAAATGCATAATGCTGTTGCATGGTCCCCTCAGCTCTTCCACTTGCTCATTCCCTTGTTATAAGGTGGATGTTTGTGTGTGTTTATGAGGTTTTTTTCATGGCTGTGGCAGGGTACACTTGACTCAACAGTTGAGAAATTACTTCAAACTCTTCCTGTGTTTAATATCTCGTAAACTACTTGCTCAGCATGGAGGCCTCCAAATCTGTGAATGACTTGAGAATGCAAGAGAACTTGACCTGGAAAAGTGGGTCTCGCTCTGATGTTTTCTGGCTGTTTAGAGAAAACTGGAATCTTGAGTTTATTCATTGAAGTTTAGACTAATGCAAAGGTTTTTTTTTTAGTGTTTTTTTCCTCAAAAGGCATGAATCATTTTGTGTTGATAAGAGAAATACTATTTCTTTTCATTACTGGGAGTAATTATTTAGCAGATTTATTCTCTACATTCTCCAAAAACACCTTTGCTCAACAGGAATGATGCATCTGAATAAGCCTAATTTCCAACAACTGTCCAGAGAGAAATAGTCTCATTGAGAGCCAGGTGATGAAATTAATTTGACAAACCAGTTAGCTGAACCTAGTTTTATGCTATGACCTGATCTTGATCACCCTAAGTTTTACATGGTCATTTAAGAATGAAAGTTCTTGAAACAGAAACATCCAAAGTCCAACCTATCCAGAGGGTGAAGGGTTGTGGAGCATAGAACTCATGCTTTGTCTATCATTCTACCTTCTCCTTCACCTTTTTTTTTCGTATTTATTGCTAAGATTTTGTCAGAGTTGTTTATTGGTTTGTATCAAGCAGAACAAATTCAAACTCAGACTCAGTTTGGAAAAGAGAAGGGTAGTTAAAAGATTATTGTAAAACATTGCTGATAACTGATGCAGCTGCAGTAACTATGTTTTTTATTTGCTAGAAAGATAAAGAATAGAAACAGAGTATTCCACTAGTAAATTCTGAACTGTAACCAATTAAATTTTCCAGGTACAAATGCTGCAGCAAATGCAATGAAAAATGGAGGACCTTTTCCACGAGCTTGTCCCAAGTGCAATATTCATTTCAATCTTATGGATCCTCTGAAAAATCACATGAAGGTAAAAGTATCTGGGGACTGGCAGACCTTATAACAAAGTTATATGATCTTGTTTGATTATGAGGGAGTGCCATGTTTTGATACAAAGATAGCCTGGCTTCCAGCTGGCATTGCTCAGTGTCTTGCAGTCATGGAGAGGAAGAATGGAGCAGGGCATTTTTACATCTTGACACTTTCTGCCTTGTTTTTCCAATGAATTGAGGCATGTTTTCTGTCTCTCTGTATGATTGTTCTCTGCCACAGCTGAGCCTTCTTGAACCATTGTCCAGGTTCTGGTTAATTTGATGAAGGTATGTTAGTAGGCAGTTTACCCACATCTGTAATGGGTTACTACTGAGACAAGGGTGACAGTGTCAACTTGCACTTTTTTTTTTTGGTCCTGCATCAGTCACTTGGTGGCTAAAAAAGTTGTTAAGCTGAGAGGGGAAAAAAATTGTAGTTCATACTTGAATGTTGTGAGAAACAAAGCATCACTTAGTTTGCTGATAAAACTACTTATACTTGTTTCTGGAAACATGATTTCCTGGAAAGATACTGATTATTATTTGGCAAAGGTTCACAGGCATACGTTCAGTTTCAAGGGTCAGAGAAATAAATTGTTTTGTACTCTGTCAACAACCCATCCAAAAAGGAGCATGAAAGTAGAAAAAGGAGCATGTAGTAGAAATCTTTGAGGGTCTCAGTTACTGTTAACAGAGATCATTCTGATTTACTGTCCTCTTCAGCTGCCAAACACAGCTGAGAAATGTAAATAACAGTGGGGAAAACCCCCAAGGGATTCCTCTTTTGTATGTAGTTGTCATAAATGCAGTTTGCTAAGAGAAACTCACACCTTTGTCTCTCTTCTCTTCCCCCTTTCTATCCAGTATTGTTGTCCAGATTTGGTAAATAACTTTTTCTTGGAAATGGCCAAAACTGACAGTTCAAGCACAACAGGCAAGGCTGCTGAATGTGAGAAAGGAAAATTGATTATGTTAGTTAATGACTTTTATTATGGGAAACATGAAGGTGACACCCAGCAGGTACAGCAGGAGCAGAAGACTCACACGACATTTAAGTGCTTCAGTTGTCTGAAAGTTCTTAAAAATAACATCAGGTATTTGAACTCACTTACTTAATTGCTTCATAATTGCAGCCCATAGCTCTTAGTCTTGTGCATTAAAAATGTCTTTCTGGAATATTTTTTTTTTCTTACTGAAAAATGATAATATTGGGTGACTGAGCAGAAATGTAATGAATTTTTACAATGCATGTATGGCCATAACTTAAACTTTTTAGAGTACAAATGTTAATGGTGTTTAGCATAAACAGCAGAGCTCTAATGAGAGAGTTGTAGGACTTTGGGGTTAAAAAGGGCATCACAGAGTATTTTACCATTTGCCATCTGGATGGATGGTGATAGAAGTAGATCCATGTGTTTAATTCCCATTAGGGATACACAGGGACTCACTGTTGTTGGTTTCCTTATGTAACATCTGCTATTTTGATGCAATAATTTGACTTCCACGTACTGCAAAAAAACTTCAGTAAGCTGTTTTAGCAGGTAGACAAGTAGGTGCTGTTGTTCCTTGGGAACTTAAGGTCATGGAACTTTTTTACATGGAGAAGCTGAAGTAGCGGAATATAAAACTGAAAAATGGGCTTTCACTTCCAAGGGCATAGGCTGCAAGTTAAAATGAACAGGTTTATGCTAAAATTAGACCCATTATATTGAACAAAAAAATTTAATGTAATTCCAAACATCAGTTTTGCTATTAATCATTAAGTATGTGCACATCAGAAGTAAAAGTGCTGGTAATTTGTCTTAAGTAGCTTGAAAATGTTTTATGTTGTTAGACTTTACTCTCATGAATTACAGTTCCTGTTAACTATGGCACTTCTTCCCTAGAAATGTATCTTGTTAAGAGCACTAAACAATGTGTTGGGTTTTTTTTCTTTTGGTTTTGTATGCATGAGACTTGTCAAGTCTTTCTTGCATTATCATGAAAAGCAGTCCACAGAAAGAATACTTCATACTTAGGCACTGGAATGGGCTGCCCAGGGAGGTGGTGGAGTCACCATCCCTAGTGAAAGATTGGATGTGGCACTTAGTGACACAAGCAAGTCATTCAAAATGAGCCACTTAATTTTGTCTTTTAAATTCTCTAGAACCAATATTGTCTCATCAATTTGCTCTAACTTTGAAACTGTGTACCATAGTTCTGTAACTTGAGCATTTTTATTTCCAGGTAATTTTAACACCTTGAACCATGTATAGTGGCCAAAATAAATAAATAATACCCCTCTACTTCTTGTGGAGGTTTTCTAGAACTTAATTGAGAAAAGCACAAAATGATTCCCCATGCTTCTCTTGGATCTGTGGTTGAACACATCATTGAATTAGGCTTCTGTGAAGATAATAGCACTAGTGTCAGTGCCTTTCTTGCTAGATACCTGGCTTGCTTCATTTAGTTTTTTCTTTTTTTTTTCTTTTTTTCTTCAAAGTAACTGTATGGTCTTAGAAGTGTGAGCTTGAGAGATTCTTCTCTATTCTTACTTGTTTTTTCCAATTTCAAGGTCACCACTTTTGAGAACTCCGTTTCTCTTGTGTGACCTGTATTTAATAGTTTCTCTGGCTGTAATGAAAGGAAGGCACATTCATAATTGGCCAGTTGTTGAAGCTCAGCAGTGGTTGGTTTTGCAGCTGACCTGTCCTCCTGCTGCTCCACCAGTCACTGTCATCTGCCCATGTCATGGCTCAGCCAGAAGAGATTCCCACTGCAGATCTGTGGCATATTCAAGAGGAAGAGGTGGTAGCTTGAAGTGTAACATCTCAGCTCACTCTCTGCATTGTCAGCTGCACAGTGGCATTCTTGCTTCACAATTCAACATCAGCCCTAAATGCCTGGGACAAAGGAAGGTTCTGGAGCCCTGGGATTTTTGGAGGGAAGTAGTTCCAGATAAAGCTATATCTGAATGACAGAAATGCTCCTTGCTACAGAAGAGTTCTTAGCAGAGCTTGAGTTAGACTTGTTTGAGAATGTGACATTGACACTTTGGGCAAGTGGAAGCATCCACTGACACATTGTTGCTTTGGCAATTTCCCTTATTTCAAGGCAAGCTTTGTCTAAGCAAACATGAAAAATACAGTAGATTGCTTAGAACATGTTTCAGGGTGTTGCATGTGCCTCATAGTCCATCTTTTTGAGATTGGAAAGATGATTTTTGGCATAGTCACCTTGCTTATTTTTTGTTCTGTTTAACACTTGGGAATTTAAAAATCTAAGGAGTGAATCCTTGAAGAGTAAAGTTTGTAAAGAATCCTGTACATCTTGTGTGAGCTTTATCTCCTCTATTGCAAGTTGAAAATGTCAGCTTTTTGCACCTGTCTGCTCTCATTGAAAGGTTTATGAACCACATGAAACATCACTTGGAGCTCGAGAAGCAGAGCAGTGAAAGCTGGGAAAGCCACACCACCTGCCAGCACTGCTACAGGCAGTTTCCCACCCCCTTCCAGCTGCAGTGCCACATTGAGAGCACACACACGCCTTACGAGTCATCCAGTGAGTTGTATTCTGTCCTGCTAAAGCTTTTCCTGACCTGGATTGGAAGGAATATTGTGTCTTTGTTTTGTAACTTCAGAATAAAGCTGTTGTAATTTACGAGCAAGAATCTTGAGGTTTCACAGAGCTGAGCACTCATTTCTGTTAGAGTGGGGGGTGGGGGGGAGAAATCAGCTTTGTGAGTTGTTTTTGAATTGAAAGCTCAACTGCAGGAATTCATGTTGATGGTTTTTGCACTTCTGGCTTCTTGAAATTGTCCAGGGAATTGCTTCTGAAGAATGGAGTTCTCCTTAAATTGTATTCATAGATTCATAGATATTAGGGGTTGGAAGGGACCTAGAAGATCATCTAGTCCAACCCCCCTGCCTGAGCAGGATCACCTAGACCCTTTAATCCCTTTATAGAGAGATAGAGCTTGCATATACATACATGTTGTAATCTGCCTGCTTGATAACCCTAAATGAATTTTTCCTTTTTTTCTTGTTTTTTCCTTTTTCTAGCAATCTGTAAAATCTGTGAATTATCCTTTGACTCAGAGCAAGTTCTTTTGCAACATATGAAGGACAATCATAAGCCAGGTGAAATGCCGTATGTTTGCCAGGTATCTCAGAGTGACTGTTCTTTGCTTTGATTGTACCAGCCCCTTGTCTTTAATCACTTTTGAACAAGCAAGTCAACCTTCTTGTTGTAGGTGTGCAACTACAGGTCCTCAGCTTTTTCAGATGTAGAAACCCATTTTAGAACAGTTCATGAAAATACCAAACATTTACTGTGCCCGTTTTGCCTCAAAGTGATTAAAATTGGAGCTCCATACATGCATCATTACATGAGGCATCAGGTAAGCAGGTATTTTCAGTCTTTAATGCTAGAAAAATGCTGAATATATTTAATGTATCTCTCTGAGGGAGAGGTTTGTATTATTGTTATGGGTAGGAGTAGTTAATACAATATGGTAGAAGAATTATGCCAGCTGCTTTTGGAAAGTCTAAGGGAATTGTTAGACTTGATCATGTTGTGACAGCAACTTCACACTTCATCTCTGAATACACTGGAAAGAATATCTTGAGTTGCAGAGATGTGTTCTGCTTTTCTGGAGGTCACTGGCAAACATTTCACTAGTTCAAGCAGAAAGATTGTGAAGTCCTGTCTTCCTCCTTCTCAGTGATAGTGCCTTGCACTGTCACATGTTTAAATTCTTTCTCTTTTAATTCCTGCACAGTATCTTGCTTTTTTATAATATTGGGAGATTGGTTGATGTTTTAGAAACTGGGTGACCATGAGTTGAAACAAGCTGGGGTTGGAGTTCTGTTTGTTCTGACAGCCATGCTTACTGTAGATTATCTTCCCTTTTGACAAGAAAAAAGGAATATACCGTTGCACCAAGTGCAGGCTGCAGTTCTTGACATGCAAAGAAAAGATGGATCACAAGACTCAGCATCACCGAACGTTTAGGAAACCCAAACAGTTAGAAGGATTGCCTCCTGGAACCAAGGTAAGTGCTCATCCCAGACAATCAGAGGGGACAAAGGCAAGCATATATTGGTAGAGAAAGGGATGGAATAGAAGTGCTTTTTTTTTTTTCTACTTTTTCTGAAGAAGAGATAGATTTATTTGATTTTTTTTTTCAACCTCTAATTTTGAAACATTAAAAACACCTGAAGTTGCAAGAATTGAGAGGCACAGGTTCTTCCTGCTCATCTGTGATGGTGCTTTCTGTCCCATTCTTCCATACATATTGGGTGTTGGTGTGAGGGGTCTGCTTGTGAAAGATTTTCAAAGTGTGGAAGATGGTAGCAAAATAAATCATACAGAGTGCAAGGCCTGCTTATCCCCAGACAATATGTGCCTCAGAGTGCACCATCATTTGAAGGAGAAAAATCTTCCACGGTTCTCTTAGAGCACTTAGAACACCTCTTTAAATCATTATTCCATTTCTTGAGGAGGTACCATTCAGACTAGGATTTTCCTGGATATTTCGGACCTTTTTCCTACTTTTTTAATATATATTAGTTGAAAGGAAGAAGAAAATTAATATTTTGATCAGGTCTTCACAGTTTGTTCATTAGCTGTAGAATCAGGAGGGGAAATTAACTGAAGTGGATGTTTGGCTGTGTTTCTTGACAGGATGTAAAGCACCAATTCTCTACTCTGAGCCAATATCTCCTTTTGTTAAAGATTTCTGGATCTTCATAATCAAATACAAGCTTTGATGATGTAAAAATCTTGGTGTTGGTAAACCTTGAGAGGCTGAGGATGATGAGACCAAAGAGCTTGGAACTGTGAATAGAATATGAGGTGCCTCTGAACAATGGCTGTGGGCAAGAGGTAGAATTAGGAGGCATGCTGCAAGTGGAAACCAGATTGAAGGACAAGACAGAAGGAGTGACAGATGGGAGGGCAGAAACCAGAATTAGTCCTTGAGGGCCTAGGATGAGCAGCAAAAATATCTGAAGAAAGTAGATTGGCTAATTATAAGGCAACAAGACACAGGGATTGTGTTAAATCCAGGCACTTAGGGGTTGTTTGATGCTGTTCTTAGTAGGGCTGCTTGGCCTCACCCTTCAGTTTCTTTTCCACAGCTACTTTTTTTGCTTGGAAACCAGGATGTTTCCAATACACTACTGAAGTTAGGTTTACTCTAGACAACAATATTTTCTGTTTTTCAAAGCAGTCTTTAATGAGGAATGGTTTTGATGCTGTGATTTTTGTCCTAAAGTTAGACAAATAGAAATGGAAACTTAGCTGAAATAAACAGAAGTGTTTTTCATTTCACACTTGCAGGTGACTATCCGAGCATCTCTGGGATCTCTTCAGTCAGGATCATCAGCTACATCTTCTGTTTGTACAAGCACTTCCACATTTCAGTTGTCACCTAAAGCTAAAAATACAACCACTAAAAACCATAACAAATCTAATAGGTCGAAACCAAGATCAAAACCAACTACGTCAAGGAAGCAAAATGCATGGACCAACAGCAGGAAAAAAAAGGAACTGAAAAACACAGCATTGCATAATCTAAGGTAAAAGAGGAGCATTAAAAATACCTTGCTTATCCTTGTAAGTTTTATCAGTTACTTATATTCAGGTAACTTTTGATACTTCAATAGAGAAGGAAAAAAGAGGCAAAGAAAGGAGGCACTTGAAACTTTCCATGTACTGGTACTGTGCTTATCATTCTGAAGCTTCATTCACCAATTTTGAGCATGGTAAACTAATTTATCACGAAAGAACAGATGTTCTGGCAACTCTTCTGTTCTAAACTTCCGTTTTTCTCTGCACAGACTCTTGAAATACACCTTAGGCAGACTTATTTTTATAAGTGACCTGTGGAGGGGAATGCATCTGCCTGGGTGTTCTTTGCATGTTGTCTTACAGACTGAAAAGTTTTTTCCTCCTTCAGGTTTGTTGGGTTTTATTAAGGGTTTTATTGAACACATTTAAAATGTTGTCTGTCCAACAAGATTTTAATGTGGGGAGCCACAAAAAAAAAAAAAGGAAAAAAAAGAAAGTAAAAGCAATTTCTTGGGAGAGCTCTGTCTTAATACTGACAATTCACCAGGTTTTGCTATCCTTTCATTAATAATTTAGTGAGTGCTCTATAGACCAGAAAATAGTTTCCTTGACTAAGTTGAATTAGCAGTTTTCTTTGTCAAAGTTGGTAGATGTCTCTCTTCCACTAAGGTGCTAACATTCACAGTGTAGGACTCTCTGAAACATCCAAAAATGTGCAGCAAAATTGGGGAAAAGCAGGATTACATTGCTGCTTTGTAGGTATTCCAGAGCTTGTGGGGATATCGGAGGTGACAGGAAAACCAAAGGCTTTTTCTGGGCTTTGTGGTAGATGAAGCATTTCCCTGAAATCCTTCTGCAGTGCATAGAGGCAAGAGCAGCGGCTGAAATTGAAGGTTGTCCTTTGCTGCAGTTTGCAGGCATGGCCACTGACATGGTGATGTCACCTTGAGCTTGATCACTGAGGTCAGAATTGAGAGCAGAATACAAGAACAAGTCCAATTTCCTTCACGTGTGCCAAGATAGAAGTATTGCAGTGGTGCATCTTGAAGCTCCTTATTTGCCTAACATAGGCAAGCTCGCCACTGACTGAAAGCAGGAAAGTTGGCAGCAGTGACCTTGTTTTCAGGTGCTGATAGTAACTTTGTGCTGTTGCTGCCAGGTATCGGCTGGGGGCTCACAAATGCATCGAGTGTTACTCAGAAATCAAAGATTTTGCAAGCCATTTCCCTGCCTATGTCCACTGCAGCTTATGCAGGTACAGCACTAGCTGTAGCAAAGCCTATGTCAACCACATGATCAGGTAAGAGGTTTTTTGTGGGTTACTGAGTGCTTCCTAAATCCATACAACCTCTGTCAAGTGTTTCTCATGTCCTCAGCCTGTCAGTCCGAGTGTGTAAGGTTGGGCTGCTTGCAATGAGAGCCTAAACCCCACGTCCTTGTTCTGCCTTCCAAAGCCAATGTTTGAGGTAGTGTTCTGTCTCTGCTTTGGCATCTTCTGTGACTATTTCAGCCAGACTTAACAAATAGTGACCAGTTCTGGCGTGTTCTCCCGGGTTTCTGTTGGAATAACTCACCTGCTTTTCCAGGTGCTGAGTGCCAACAGCCACTGCTGTTGCTAATGAAATCTGTCCTCAGAATACAGTGTCAAGGATGTCTCAAAGACCATACTCAAGTAGATACTTTTTCTTCTACTACTTGTGGTGAGCCATAAAAGTAACATCTCATTCTGCAGGTTTGTCACTGACTGTGAGGGTATTGGTGATGACAGCTGTAAAAAAGCCTGTTAAGAAAACAAATGTGTTAGTAAAATTCTATTGCTCTGAAAACTAGGCAACAAAAAGACACAGCTTGTGTGGCAGTGAGAGTAAAACAAAATTTTGAGAACCTACTTGTTAATCCTGTGCTCTGAACATGCCAAATGTATTGCAGAAAAAATAAAGAATGCAGATGTCTTTTGAAATATATGTATGTATAAAGTGCCCTGGTGTTCTTGAGTACTAGAATTCTTGAATATATTACTTAAGTCTTTACAAGTTTTTGTATACATTTTAGATGTTCACCTATTAAAATGATTTTCAATGCTCATGTGAGTCCTAGGCTGAAATAGTTGACATGCTTTTATGCATATAACCTATTGATTGCATGCTTTAAAAATTAATAAAAGTTGATGTGCTTAATTCTGACTGTACAAGAGAAAGTTTTCTTCAGAAGGGGAGAGGGAAATCTGAGAGAAACTGTTCCTGCTCTTGACAACACCAGAACATGGGCAAATTCAACCATGCAATTACCTAGTCTTTTGTCCCTTGTCTCTTTGATGCACCAGCGTTCCCTTTCCTTGGACCCCTTGCAGCACCTATCATGACATTTTTAGTGAGTGTGAGGAGGGAGGGTGTTTTTGCACTAGCAGCCCCTGTACTTGGCAGCTTGCTTTTTGTTTCCTATGGGAAAATAAGCTTTCCTATGGGGAAAAAACCTTTTCCCTTCCAAACTCATTATGTACAAGAGAGACTGTTTTAAACTAGAGCTGAATTTTCACAAGCCTGTAAGCTTTCAGCAGTGTCATCACAGAATCACTGAATTGTTAGGGTTGGAAGGGACCTTAAAAGATCCAACTGCCCTGCCAAGGGCAGGGACACCTCCCACTAGAACAGGTTCTTTAGAGCCCCATCCAGCCTGGCCTTAAAAACTTCCAGGGATGGGGCTTTTCCCACCTCTCTGGGCAACCTGTGACAGGGTCTCACCACCCTCCTGGGGAAGAAATTCTTCCTCATGTCTGATCTGAATCCACCCAGCTCTAGTTTTGATCCATTCCCTCCAGTCCTGTCACTGCCCAACAACCTAAAAGGTCTCTCCCCAGCTTTCCTGGAACCCTCTCAGATCCTGGGAGCCACAAGGAGGTCTCCCTGGAGCCTTCTCTTCTCCAGACTGAACAGTCCTAACTCTCTCAGCCTGTCCTCACAAGAGCTGCTCCAGCCTCTGAGCATCTTCATAGCCCTTCTCTGGACATGTTCCAGCACCTCCAGATCTTTCCTGTCCTGGGGGCTCTGCACTGCATGTAGCTCCAAGGGGGGGTCTCCCCAGAGTGGAGCAGAGGGGGAATCCCCTCCCTTGACCTGCTGGCCATGCTGCTCTGCCTGTAGCCCAGGACACCATTGGCTTTCTGGGTGCCAGAGCTCACTGAGGGCTCCTGTTGAGCTTCTCACCCACCAGGACCCCTAAGTCCTTCTCTCCAGGGCTCCTCTCAGCCAGTCCCTGCCCAGGCTGGGTTGGTGCTGGGATTGCCCCCACCCAGAGGGAGGACCTTGGCCTTGTTGAGCTCCATGAGGTTGGGCTGGGTCCAGCACTCCAGCCTTAATTTCTTAGAGTAATGCAGGTAGTACTTAAGCCTTCTGTTTTCATGCATTGTCATAAGCAACTTGCAGTACCATGTACAGCACAGGGGATATATAAGGTACTCAAGAAAACCAGACCAGTGGTAATGTTTTCTTATATTTAGTTTTCACAGTGCTTGTCCAAGTAAAAGATTTTGGATCTATAAGAAGCAGTCAGAAGATCTACGGTAATTAAACTTTCTTCCACTCTATTTTTACTTGCTGATTAGTTAAATGAGCTAAGAGCCTCTTGAATGTCTAGGATTTAGAATGAGTAGGAAAATAAAAACATTCCCCTAGCAGTGTTCTGTTCAGTGACAAATACTTGTCACTTGGCTGTGTTAACTTCTTTCTGAACTCTGAGCAGTTGTAAAAAATAATTCTATTTCTTTACTTTCCAATGATTCATCATGTGCAAAATGGGGAGAGGGTGAAACAAAACCCACTAAAAAAGACCAACTCATGCTTTACAGATCAGTTTCTGTCTCAAGTGGCCTTCTTTGTACTACAGCCTGTATGGAGATGCCCTAGTCAGTGAGAGGGACTTCCAGGTGCTAGTTGACTGTAAAAAGTAAGAATGTTTTTGTGAGCCAACTCATCTAAAATTGCAGGAAACTGTGGGGTTTGTTTTTTTTAAATAGTCTGCCTAGTTGCTCTAAGTTGAGAACTGTTTTCACAGTCATGTTGTATTTATGCTTGCTTTTTGCTTTCTCTTCTCTAGAGGTGTGACTGTAGTGTGTCTTAACTGTGATTTCCTGACTGATGCTTCTGGCCTAGATAGTATGGCCACACATCTGAGTGAGAGCCATACTCACACTTGTCAAGTGATTATAGAGAAAGGTGAGTACATCTAATCATGGTTTTGATATATTCCACATGTATCAGCACTTATATGTAGCTGTCTCTGTGTTATGCAGTCCTTTTTCCAGTTGCATTGTCATTATTTTTGTGCACTTGGATTTGAAAGTGAGTGCTTCTGTATTTCCACATTTCAAAATATTTGTAATTAAATCCTTTATTTTTATTTTCAGTTTCTATAGATATCTCAACTGCTGAACAAGTATCTGAGTAAGTTTTGTTTTATTGCTTCATGTTTCTTTTTGATTAATTTAGTGAGAGATGACCAAAACTTGCACTTTGAACTGGGATGTCTTTTTAACCTTATAGAATGTGAAGTGTATGATTGAACAAAGACCTTTACTAGTCCTTTTTGCTCTTAACATGTCTGCAATTACAATAATGAGAGAAAAAAAAAAAGTTGCATCTAAAACCAAGTTTTTGGTTGGTTTGGCCAGAGACATGAATAATTCTGGCAGCATTATATCTTCTCAACCCTCATTTCTAGGTCTAGATATAGTGAGACTGTTACTTGAGCTTGTTTTTAATACCAGCTTTATTAAAGGAGTAGATTATGGTATTAAAGTTATCTTTATTGAAGTGGGACAAATTCAGTTCTAATAGTTTATAAATACTTTGAAATTATTTTCAAACCTGTTATTTACATTAGAAATATATGAACTTTTTAATGCTGACTTTAAATGAAAAAATATCAGGATTTGGGTTTTCCTTTTTTTTTATTTTTTTTTTTGTTATTCTTTGTTTTAAGGATTTGAAAAAGAACCTGTAGTATTATGGAGGTTATGCTGTAGGGTTTGCTTGGGTGTTTTTTAACATTAGAAGAATCAGATGTGCCAAACCATCCCTGATTATCCTGGAAACAGTACCTGAGGCTTTCCAGTGTAGCTTGGAATGTAGAAATGTAAAAATACTTGGCTTTTACTGGGAGCAATAATAAAGTCTATGCTGCAAACATCAGACCTCTGCTAGTAACTGTTTAGTATGTGATACAGTTGAATCAAACTTGTGGTCTGATAGGATGACTTATAACAGAAAGAGTGACAAATAATAGAAGATATTCTGGTAAGAATGAATATGGGAAGGAAGTTAATTTGGGAAAGCATGTGAAAAAGCAGTTGAAAAACTTCCTGATTTTGAAGCACAGAATGTTAAGATTGGACAAAACACTGGAAAGAGTCACCTAGGAGGGTCAGCTCCATTCCCTTCATTGAATCCTGGGTGGGTTGTGTCCTTTAACACTTTAGACTTCAGCAATACTCACATAATGGAAAAACAGTGTTGAGCTGTGAGAGCTGGGAAAACCTTATTTTCTACTTGGAGATGGCTTGAGGTGTTGGGAGTTACCACTTGCAGGAAAGGAAGGGTTCCAGATACTCTGAACACTGGGGGGAAGGGTACAGGTGTGGCAGGCTGTTGTCAGGACTGCACAAGGACGTCTGTCCTGAATATGTGTGAGATGTCATCACAACAGTCAAGGAGACAGATCTATAGATTACATATTAGAAACAGATGAGTGAGCCCTGAAGATTAATCTTCAATCAAACCTGCACTCAAGTAAATGCAGGTTTGTTTCTATAAGCAGAACAGCTGCAGATAGCTGCTCTTTTTGAGAGCTCTGGTGGTGGCAGGAGATGAGTTGCTGGTGCTACAGGAGGTGGTGTCATCTGATGGAATTTTTTGAGGTTGTCATGCTCATAGAGTTCATTAATTCTAATAAACTTGTCCTGTTCCATATACTAATTCTTTGATCATTTGGAATTAAAACCCTAAGGGCAAGAGTGTATCTGTGTATCTGACTTGGATTTTTCAGCACAGAGCACACACAGAAGAGCACACACATCATTTGGTGAGGTGACTCTTCATGGCACTCTGTGGTTTACTGGGGAAGAAGAGCAGCTTGCAGGCAGTTCTCATAACCCTTGCTGTGTAGTTTCTCAGTGATCTAGGAATGTTTCTTTCCATTCTTTGACATGTCATTCATTGAGATCCTGCTGGTTATGGGGCTGTTCAGAATCACTTCATTGTCATCAAGCTACAATCTTGGAAGGCTTTTGGCTCTTCTCTTGCATCTCTCAGGTGGTGTCCTCCATCCTCTCTCAGCCTGTCATCTTTATTGCCAGTCACCAGGCATGTCCCATCACCTCTGTGTGGTGTTGATGAGAGTCTTGGGGCCAGAACACTGCCATCAGTAATACAGACAAGCTAGCTGGGGATGTTCCAGAAGAAATTGCTTTTTCCAGCCTTCCTTTCCTTCAGGTCTCCTTGTTTGTGTAGCCATCCCCCTTGTGCTGAGGGACTAAGGCTGGATACCTGTGCCAGTGCTCTTCTGATGCTCAGTTCTCTGCTTGCACAACAATGAAATGAATTAAATGAACTGACAGCAGACGTTTTTGTTGCAGGGGAGTTGAAAGTGAGCAGGTTTCCTATACTGCCTTGGCTCACTGATACACCATTGTGGACCAGAAAGTTGAACCCAGTCCAGCTTGGGATTATTTTGGTATGTAAGTGAACAAGGATCACGACCAGACCTTTGCCTTTTTTTTTCATGCATTGTAGCTGTGGTATTCTCTTCTGGCATCTTTTTAGGCAGCAGGTCTGGTCTTTTCTCCCAGTGTTGTAGTCTGGCAAAGGCCCTTCTGTGATAATGTTCTCTGCTTTGCAGCATTGACCTGCAGCTTTTTTGGGGGCTGTACTCCTTTGAAGAGAGGCTTAGGCAAGAGTTTCACTTGTGTTGCAGGGAACAACACTTACTACTCATTTGCAGTGTTTCTTTACTGCTGGAGTCTGTCAGCATCATCCCAAGCTAGAGTAGTGTGTAACTGATGACACAGATATGTTGTCAGCAAAGCCCATTTTGTTCTGAACTTGCTTCTAGCTTCTGAAACTAAAGGGCTTTGTCACTCTCTGTGGGTGTTGACNATCACACTTCACTACTCATGAGAATAACAGTAAGTTAGTGTGTAGCTTTCCTCATTGCTAACCACATTTTCCAGGTGAAAAACAGTGTCAAGAAACAGGAATATCAGCATTTTTTCTTTCCTATTCAGTAATTAACACTATAAAAGCCCATAGTATAGAAGCAGCTTTTTCTTCTAAGTCTTCATTCACATGTACCTTCCCAGTAAATGAGCATGCANTAGATATTGAAGTCCTGCTCTATTTCATATCCAAGTAAGTAGCATTTTTATCTGCTGATGACATTACTGTATGGAGAGTAACTGTGCTCTGAATGCCTTTGGTCACTTGGAACTGCATAAACAATCCTGGCCAAAGGAATTTCTTAGCTGCTTCACTCTGGTAGCTAAAACTTCTCTTTGGTCCTAGATACTGTGGGAGGAAAGCATGTGGTGGAAGCAGACACATTGATTGAGCCGTCATTCTGAGGTGGAGCAGCTACAGCGCTGTTCATACCTCGTTCTTCTGGTGTCATCTCTCATCTTCAAGGATGCTCTGTGCAAGCTGCTGAGACATCTGTTGCTTTTGATTTCACTGCTTCTCACTTCATCTTTAGTTCTAGATTATCCGTGGCAGGTTTGTGCATCAGCAGGTTGTCTGGATATTTGATGAGCTTTCTTTTTGTCGTGATGAGCATCTGGTGTCCCTCCAAACTCAACCTTCTGCTTACAGAGGCTGCCTCTGGATTGAATCTCTTGTTGTAACCCAATAGATGGAGCTAATCTTACTCTGAGATCAGTCACTGTTATGACCTCCTTGTTGTAAAAGATGATTTTTGATGAATGAAAGTTGTTCTTGATTTGCAGCACTGTCTTTTTCTGCATAATCAGATTCTCTAATTTTAATTGGTATTTTTTTCCTTTTTGATTCTAGTATTCAAACAGAAACAGTTTTGGTGATAGTGAGCTTCTGCAACCACTGGGGTATTGCTGTTGATGGCAAGGATCCCATCATCCATTGTCTCTTGCACATATTTTGTGATTGAGCATCTATACACTCAGTTATCTACAGTCTCTCTCTTCTTGCTATTTTTTTTCCTTCTGACAGAAGCTCTGTTCCATCTGGAATGCTGCTGTTCAACTTCAAGCATCAGCTACCTACTACAGGCTTTTCTTGCAGGATTTATTTCTGTTTTGACACAGCAGCATTCAGAAAGACCTAGTGGGTTTGTGTTTTCATTGTCAACGTGCTGTTGCATTTCAGAGGAGTTGAATCTGGGATATTTCACTTTCATTAAGGTTTCCGTGAGCAACAAAACTGGATTGTGATGGCAGATTTCCATGGCTTTCAGAAATGTTCTCTAACAGTTGCCAAGAGATTGACACTTATATAAAAATCATGTGAATGATACCTCTTTTAAATGCTCATTTGGAGTAGTACCACTGGGTTCTCTTACAGCTTTGTTACAGATTTTTTTTTAAGTTTCAGGTTTGCAGTTTAAACACTTGTAAGCTGCATACAGATTTTCCAGCTTTGTGTACACAGTTCATGCAGAAACAATCCCACTCCTTTGGGAAAACTAGTAACATAAAACCAGTGCTAAACCCTGACAGTAAATGTGCATGACTCAGTATCAATTACTCTGCATGGCTTGGTCCCATCAGTTACAGTTACACAAATAATTCAGTGGATTTGACCACATCTGCAGGGCCAGAGCATGACTGTGCTTGGTATAAACAGTTGAGACTATGAGCAGAGAATGGAGGTTTCATTTGTACACACCTTAACCTGTTTCTTTTTCACTATTTTTAGGACATTGAGCTTGCTGCAGTCTGGGTTCTTAAGAGACATGTAGTAGTACAGCAGCCCTGCTTGAGGAGCTCATTCTGTATTAGCTTGGGTTTGAAAGCATTTCTGACAAGCAAGTGTTTATTTCTGATATTCTGTTAAATGTTTGTAGCTGTGCAGCTCTGTGTGGAATCACACTTCACTACTCATGAGAATAACAGTAAGTTAGTGTGTAGCTTTCCTCATTGCTAACCACATTTTCCAGGTGAAAAACAGTGTCAAGAAACAGGAATATCAGCATTTTTTCTTTCCTATTCAGTAATTAACACTATAAAAGCCCATAGTATAGAAGCAGCTTTTTCTTCTAAGTCTTCATTCACATGTACCTTCCCAGTAAATGAGCATGCATTCAGGTGGTAAGGGGACAATTGTACTTCATTAATTGCTATCTCTACTTAGAGGTCTAGCTTTCCAAATGGGGAATTTCTGCTAAAAGCTGGAGTTCTTCAAACACCACAAATCAACCAAACCCAAAATGCTTGATGCTCTTCTAGTTGTAGAGAAGATTTATGGTTCAGTTGTGTGTCTGGGAGGGACCTTCAGCCACTTAAAATGACATCAAGTTGCTTTCTGGAAGTTTTTGAAGGTCATCACCCTAGAGAAGGTTACATTGGTTAAGTGGACAAAAAAACTGACTCCAAATCTCTCCCATTAGGTTTTCTGGCCAGTCCATTCTCTTGAGTATCTCAACCAAGCTGAAATTTTGTCCTCAGCTGCTATATTTGGGGAGCATCTTGACAATTAAGGGGCTTTTTTTTCCATAATTGTTAACTAGCAGTTTATTTTCATTTAGAATAAGGAATCTTTGGAGATTTCTGGAGAAGTTTGCTCCAAATTGTGGACCAGCAGGTTGTACTTGGCAGATTTGGTGTCAATCTTCTTTTCATCACGTTCTTTCCAAAAGCACTGCAGCTGCACAGGTGTAAGGTTACAGAACCATGGGATTTAAGATGCCTCCCAAAAGTGTTGGGAACATTGCAAGGTGGTGGTTTTCTATGGTTTAGTAGCCATTTAGGCAACTTCTGCTGCTTGCAAATGGGAAGGAAGTGCTCTTTCCAACCTATTCCTAACCAGAGCTGGGGCTGAGAATATGCCAGGAATCCAAGATAAACCATATTAACAAACGTGATTATCACAAAATGTTGGGAAACCTGTTAACTTCCAAAACAGCATAAACTTGCCAGTTTGACTTTGTTTTATAGGCTATAAAGCATGGCT
>VYZU01065577.1:55844-69418 GCA_013401355.1 Ceyx cyanopectus | reverse complement strand
CCCCCCCCCCCCCAACAAGAAAACAATAACAACAAGAAAAACCAAAGGAAAGTGAAGCAATTCTCTAATGCAGACTATAAAGTAGAGCTGCAGCCCAGGAAGAAAACATCCTAATTTAGGAGGCAGTAAATTCTGCAGGCAGATAATGGTTAATTGGTTTGATTTAGAAAATCNTTTATAATCCTAAAACATTCTTTTGATGTGTCATTTAGGAGTTGTTTGTCATGTAATTAGGAATTAATACATTTCTTCTTTTTCTGCTTAGCTTTTAAAAATAGATATTTTATAGCACATTCTGTATATTTTTATCAAGGATGTAATTTACATTTTAGTGTGTCTTACAACTCGGACCAAGTTTGGAGGAAATCAGAGCAGTACTTCTTCAAATTAAGCTAGTGTTCAATACCTGTCTGCTAGTAATAGAAGCAGCAGATGCCCTGGATTCATTGTTAGTGATCAGGGAAGCAATATTCATAGCATAGGGTTGCATGCTGTGAAAAGTTACAACAGAGACAGTCATTGCTTCCTGATGCTATGAACGTGACTTACCAGCCTCAAAGTCTCTTTGACATTCACCTTTGCTACAGTGCCTCTCAAAAAGCAGGCAACATTTGGAAGTCACATATATCTCCTATCCCATGTGCCAGTAACTCAAAACCAGATTAGGACAATTAGAGGTTGACAGGGAGAATGTGTCTCCACTTAACTCATGGCAATGCTGTTTTAATGAACCTTGACTGTGCACAAACAATTCCTTTGTGTGTGAAGCAAATCTAAAAATTGTCAATCCTCGTCTTTGGCCTTCTGGTAGCGTAGTTAAAAAAGTAACAGATTTAGAGAGCTCATCTGAAATACTCTTTTACTAAGAAGTCTTGTGAAAATGAGACTCTTGCAGGATTTTTTTTAACTTCTTGCATTCTGTGGATCATGACCATGACGAAGCAGTAGTGCTGTTTTCATTTCCAAAGCTTATTTGGGCATGCTCATTCATCTGGTACTATTTGGTTTTGCTTATATTGTGTGGTACATAACTAAATTTCTACATTCCTCTTAAGAAGACTTGAATGACCTTTGTGTGCCTGGAACTGATGCGGAAACAAGGACCAATACAGCCAGGCAATCCACAGTAGTTTCTCTAGTGCTTGATACACAACTCTCCAGTGAGCTGAGATGGGCATCTCTGCTCTGCAAGATGCGCACTCTGGTGTGTACTAGGGTAAGGATGGGGCTGAAGTGTCTTCTGCTCTGCAGAAGACTGGTGATGTAACAGCAAAGTCAAAATGCCTCCTTGGAGGCTGCTACAAAAGAACTTGTCAAAGGATTTACTGAGATTAGATCCTAAACAAGACATCTGCAGCTATACAAAAAAATGAGGCTGTGGAGGGGGGTGTGTGAAGATGAATTTCTTAACAAAGGCGATTAACTGTTGAGAACACAAGTGTTAAGATAACTTGAAGAAATTCAAACTTCTCAAGATTACATGCCTAAATGTCAGTCTAAAATTACTGAGAGGACACCGTGACTAATGAAAAATGTGTATTTTTGACTTCTAGCTGCTGTAAAATGAGCTACATCTCTTAATACTAAGGAAGAATGGTGAAAGAAATATAAAAGCAGCTAATAAATTAAAACTTTAGTTTGATTCCTGTTCAGTGTCTGTTCCTACTTGATTGCTTTCTGAATCAGTCTTGATGGAGGAAAAAATGCTCATCAATATGAACTTTTCTGAGACATTTTTACCTGATTATCTTATTAAAGAAGTGTAAAGAAAGATGAAAGAGCTATTTTGGGCTGGGAGGAAAAAAAATCCAATTACAGTGATACATTTAGTTGGGAGGAGCTTATTTATTTTATTTATTTATTTTCCAATGAGATTTATCTCAAGCATTTAAATCCAAAGCTTTCAGGTCTGATTAGATGCAGCTTAGACTCATCCAAAGGTAGATGTCTTGAAAAGTAAATTTTCCTGAACAATGTTTGAAAAAAATAAATAAATCAGTGGTTTATTTCAACATGAGAAGAAACATTTTGAATGTTGTTCAAAAAGATAATTTTTAAAATCTTTTTTCTAATTGTCTGGCTGTTGCACTTGAAACATTCTTACCTCTGCTCTTGGCAGCATGATACGGGGCAGGACGATCAGGGTACCTACAATGAGAGAGGGGAGCTGCCTTATCTTAGTATTAACATATTTTTTTATTGGTTCTAAGTCTAAATATTTTTTTAATAACTGGAGCAAAAATGACAGGCTTTACAACAAAGTATTGAAGCACACATGCAGTATTGGATGCAATGACAAGGTGCACAGGTTTCCAAAGTGTTTCATAACTAGCTGTATTAGGCAAACAGAAAATGGGATAAACTGTACAGATAGCAAGTCTCACTTCAGTTGGGCTAGGATTTCATTCTGAGCCTTTGTACTTTCATTTAATTGCTTTTTTGCTGTAGTATAAAAAGGCAATAATCTTAAAACAAACCAACACAAAAAAACCAAAAACCAAACAACAAAACAAAATTACCAAACAAACAAAAAACACCTTACATAATTCAGAACTGATTTTTTTTTCTGTGGCCTGTACAACCTCCCCAACAGACAGTGTGCCAGAGTGGTTTGGTGCCTCTGCTGTTAAGGTGCATCTCACAGTGATTAACAGGTGCCTCGGTCTGGTCTGGTCACCTCCACCCATTTGAATGACCAATGCACGCCCCTGACTAGAGTATAAATGGGGTCCTGCCTAAGAACCAGTTGAGTTGTTTCTAGGCAGAGCAGTGGGCCTGGCAGTTGGACCCTCCCCTTGATCTGCTGCACAAGGATTTTTCCATGGATTAAGTGAGCCTCATCCCACTCTTTGTGTGATATCTGTGTGCTCTTGTGTGGGAGGTTTCCCCTTGAGGAGTGTGTGACTGTTTTGGTTCATCTTTCCTTAAGATTTAGGAATTAGTTGTGCAGTAGCTAATTCCCAACAGACATCTAAACTTCTATTTGGTCAGAAGGGGCTGAGCAACTTTGATTGTAGTAACTCTCAATTTTTGCATAGCTGCTGTTGCTTGTTTTGTGGGTGCCTCTGTGCCATCTTCCAAGCAGCAAAAGTGAAACTGTCTTAGCCATAGGGAAGCAACATATTCTAGAGGGGCTCAAGATTCCACAAGGATGAAGTATCAGAACTGTTTGGTCTTTGGACACAACCCTTCTCTATGTCTCTGCCTGCTTTAGCCATGATACTTGACAACTCTCAGCTACATGGAGCTCCAATGGGTATCTTCTATAGATGTCCATTTTTAGGATTATAATGCCATAAGACATTTGGTACTGTATCTTGTACAAGGGGTGGTAGTTCATCAGCCCTCCTGTTGAGCTCTGAATTGTGTAACTGGCCTGGCAAATGCTTTATCTCTCCTCAGAGAAGGCAAGATGATGCTTTTTCCTCTGCCAGAAACAGGGTTGAAACATACTCCCTATTTTACTGAAGCCAAATACAAAATAGCTTCAGGCTTCTGTTCAGTGTACTGTGTCCAAAAGGCTTCTTCCTCCATCGCTAGGCAGAGTCCTTGATCACACAGCTTGACATGACCAATTGACAGAACAGGAATTCAGCCATCCACTCTGGAAGATCAGCTTTTTTTACTGAGACCATTAGCCATTTGAATGGAGGCAACAGTTGAGAGAAACTCTCTTGGCATCCTGACAAAGATGGTTCTTTGGCTTCAGTGCTGGAACAGCAATGATGCACTTGAGACAAAACTTTGCGTTAAGACTACCAAAAAGATGAGCCAGTCTCACAGTATATGGCAGGGGTGACAGTAGAGGGGAAACTGAAGTTGAGAGAGAATCCGTGTTTCACCCATCATTGTATAACTTCCTCCAGAGACTGTTGAATATTCAGGAATGGGTCCTCACTGGGAACTGGAATGGGTCCCCAGTGGGCAGAAGAGCAGGTGGCAGCTTGAATGGACATGATGGAGGAGTGCTTAAATCCAACAGCATAGTCCAGTATGGCAGCCTGGAGGTGCTTGGCAGCCTGCTGTATTCTATTCTCAACCTGGGTGTTCTTCAGTAGTGAATGATCTGAAGTGTCCTTTGGGTTATGTGACATTTCCCCAGGCACTGGGTTCAGCTCTATTCACAAGCTCCATGCAGCTCACCAGGCCCTCCTTCAAAGACAAAAGCTGAAGGAAACAGGCGTGTGTCACAAATCAGTCTTGCTTAGTAACCTGTGCCCCTTCAACTAATAAAACTGACTTGGAGAGGAAAAAAAAATCAAAACAAATTCAAAGCTGCATGTAAAAAAGTATTCAGGTCATACCTAAACAACAGTCAACTGGGAAGCAGCAACCATCCAAAGGATCCAGCACCTAAACAGGAATGAATAAGCCATGTCCCAGGGTCTCCAGTTCAGGTGGTGTAGGTAACTTAGATGTTTGTGGATGCTCTTTAGAATTGCATCAGATACAAAGTTGAATCAGGTTTGATAAAGGGAATGCTTTTCTCTTCATGGCTGTGGTGGTTTGACCTTGGCTGGATGCCAGATGCCCACCAAGATGCCACCTCCTCTGAGCTCGACCAGAGGGAAGAAAATGAGATGAAACTCACAGGTTAAGACAAAGGCAGTTTAATGAAAGACAAAGCAAGGCTATGTGCAGAAGCAAAAGAAAAAAAGATTTATTTTCTCCCATCAGCAGGTGCTGTCTGGCCCCTTTTCAGGGGGCTCCAAACATGTAGGGGTTGCTCTGGAGGACAAACCCACATCTGCCCCCAAGTATTCTTAACTTGTATAGTTCAGCTGACATGATTTGGAATATCCCTTTGGCTAGTCTGGGTCAGCTGTCCCTGTCATGTCCACTCCTAAAATCTTGTACCCCTATCCCACTGTGGGGGGAATGTTGGAATCCAGCCCTGGTGCTGTGCAAGCCCTGCCCAGAAGCAGCCACAGCGGGGTTGCCAGCACCTTCTCAGCCCCCAGTGCAAAGCACAGCACTGGGAGGGTTGCTCTGGGGAAATTAACTCCAGCTCAGTCAGGCCCAGTACAAGGGCTTAGTTTTATAGAGGCTGCAGAAGTCTCTAGTGCTCTGAAAGTTAGAAGAGCAACTATGCACAGAGCTGCTTGTATAAACTGGACAGGTTGCCCCTGGACCTGCTCTTTCCTGCAGCAGTGCAATGTCTAGAGGCTTTGGCATCTGTATCTTTCCCTTCAAATACTGCACTGGTGACAGTGTGCACTTCCCACAGTTCTGCAGTGAGCTATAAGTGTAACTCGGGGGTCTGCAGTTGCTCTGCATTACTACACTTCCCCCAGTTTAACAAGTCTAGATGTAGCTTTACACTATGGCTTACTCTCTGACTGCCAAAGCACTGATACATTTTTCATCTTCTACCTGCAGGTGGCTTGCTTGCAGTCCTTATAGTAGAAAACATCTAATCCTTGTTTTTCAGCGCAGGGTTTTGCCCAGATGTGGAGAAAAGAGATCAGACTGTGAGGTTGAAGCAGGTGACCCTTTTGGGCTTCACTCACAAGTTTAGCTATAAGGCTTAAGCAAAAAAACCCAAAAATTAAACACAAAGACAAAACGAAAAAATCAAACCCAAACAAACAACATTTGAACTTTACTCAGATCTAATGAACCACTACTGCAGGTTTTCATAGATACAGTGGTAGAATGCCCTCTTACAACTTAAAAGCCAGAATACACTATAGCAACCTAAAAAGCACACTAAATATGATAAATGTGTTAATTGCCTGTGGCTGCAAACTTATAGCAGGCTAAATATTCACTTACCCCTCCAGGTATGGACTCTCAGTGCCAGAAAAGTGGCCTTGTCTAGTGTCCTGACTAAGGGAAAAGGTGTAGTGTTGGAAAGGTGAATCCCAATTTCTAAATTAACCCTCCAGGTTCTCTTTACCTTACTTTTCCAGGCATCTGAAGAGTGGTTTGAGTTGAGACTCGGGGCATATTATGTGTTGAGGATTTTCAAGGCTCAGCTCAGCTTTTCTTGGTTTTTTTTTGGTTTGGTTTTTTTTTGGTTTTTTTTTTTTGTTTGTTTGTTTGTTTTTGGTGGTTTTGTTTGTTTTTTGTTGTTGTTTTTAGGGGTTTTTTTGTTTGTTTTTTTGCTTTTTTTGTTGTTGTTGTTGTTTTGCTTTTTGGTTGTTCATGGGTGGGTTTTTTGTTCATTTGGTTGGTTTTTTGGTTGCTTTGTTTTGTTTTGTTTTCCATGGTGCAGCTCTGCCCTGTTTGGTCTGTGGTTTATGGATATCTTGGGGCTGAGCTACAGACACAACACCCTGTGGGTGTCACTGCATGGATAAGACCGGGTTGTATTACAAAACCCTGTGAGTTGCCTGCATGCACTTGATGGTTCATATTCGAGTTTTGATAGTATGAGTAGATGATCCATATACTATGAGGACTTAAATGTTCTTGATCCCATATTATCTTCTGGACACTAATCAGGCAAATATTCTTGCAGTGAACAATTATTAGGTTTTTGGAGTAAAACAATAAGAACTGGGAAACTAGTAGGTACTGTTGGAGAGGAGATAACGGAAGATGTGTCCAAATGAGGTCACTCTGTACCAACCAGCATTTTTCAGTAACAAGGCTACTGATTGTGTGCTCTGAATCTCTCCCTGGAGAAGCTGATCTCAGCTGACTGCACAAGGATGATGGAAGCACCTAAAGTGTGTCTAAGCTAGTTCACCTCTAGGCAGATTAAAGTACAGTGAGTTGTTTCTTTGTCTCCTCTTGATGATGTAACCCCCAACAAACTCACAGGATGTAGCTAATCTTTTAGGACAGCACAGTGTGAAGTCACTCTGTTTATGTGCAGATGACCAGTCCTCCTGATCACCTCGGATCAATGTAGGTCTGTTACCACTAATATTGTCTGCCCTACTTCGTTGTTCTTATAAGAATGAGGCTGTTTCAAATAAAAGGTGCAAATTACATTTTTGCAAGGCTGCCTTTGAACTGGGGAGGCCCAAGATCTCTTGCTCTAAGTGCAGACACAGCTATTTCCAGCTGTACACCAGATGGGGACAAAAGGATACCAAGGGATGACCTGCTATCTTGAGGTTATTAACACCAGCTGTACTCACCAGTTGTGCATTTAAATGACCCCACCTAGGATTTGTCTTCATCACAGAAGAAAATGTTTGCATTCCAGGTCTGATTGGGAATAGCCAATCCTAGGCTGGGACCGATATGAAATTAGGCCCTGCTTTTGTTCTAATTCATGCCATACCTGCTGGTTCTTGGTTGATCCATAGACTCTGTCTCAGTTTATTGTGGAATAACTTGGCTGGCCTTTCTCAGCTTCTATGGGTGTCTTGGGTTTGGCTAGGATAAGGTTAATTTTCACCAGAAGTTGTGATGTGGGACACAACTGGGCTAAACAACTGAACCAGTCAATGAGTTTTTTGGTACCATGCTGATGTCATGCCCAGTGTATAAGGATTGGGGTTGGGCCAGGCAAAGCTCAAGCGTTCAGGTGGGATTGGTCAGGGCAGAGCCTTCTTCAGTACCTTCTACATCTCTTCTTTTGTATCTTGTTTCATTATTATTTCTGCTGTTACTTCTTTAGTGGTGATGTGTTACATACTTATCTCAACCCATGGGGTTTTGTACTTTCCCCACTCTTACTCCTATTTGAAGGGTGGGGAGGGCAGTGAGCAAGCAACCACATGGTGCCCATGTCCTGGCTGGAGAGTATTTTTAATTGCCATCTTGGTGAAATTAATTGCCAACAACATGGCATGTTGGTTATTAATTACACACACCACATTACAGAGAAAGTGGAGAGATTCAGATGATATGTCAGAGAAGAAGTGTTGATGGCTGTCAATCACAGAATGGTAGGGGTTGGAAGAGACCTCTGGAGATTGAGTCCAACCCCTCTGCCAGAGCTGGATCAGGCCACACAGGAACAGATCCAGGTGGGTTTGGAAAGTTTCTAGAGAAGGAGACTCCACAACCTCCATGGGCAGCCTGTTCCAGGCTCTGTCAGCCTCGCAAGAAAGAAGTTTTTCTTCATGTTGAGGTGGAACTTCCTGTGTTATAGTTTGTGACCATTGCTCCTCATCCTATTGCAGGGCACCACTGAAAAGAGACTGGCCCCTTCCTCTTGACACCCACCCTTAAAATATTTGAAAACATTAATAGTCGTATGTTTTGCTAGTGAGATAAGGCTGAGAGGAGGTGTGATAGAGAAGACTCTTCAGAATTAGTAGCTGAGTGCTGTTCTGGGGAAATCCTGCAGCACCAAGTGCAGGGATTGCAATATCAGGCAAATATGGCATGACCAGTATAACATCTCTTATGGTTTCAGAATTCCTGTCAGAAAATGAAACCTGCATGCAGATCTATTTTAGATCTTCAACAGTATCAGGGCAGTGGTGATTAAGGTCAGTCAGAGGACAAGCCTTATACTGACAAATTTGTTGCTGGGGCTGGGATTGTGGTGCAGTTACATGGTGATGTTCAAGAGAATTGTGGTATTTTTACGTGGGAAAGATGGCTCATATTCTGAGGATTTGTCAAAGCACTCCTGAAATGTATGGGGGCTGTCAAAGGCTTATCTCTGCTGATGCACATGACTGTCTACAAGGGAGTTTGATATTAAAACATGGCTGAAGGTCTGCTTTCGTAAATGTTGCTGACTAGCCAAGAATCTTTTCCAGTTGATAATGTTCTGTGAATTTTACCCACTGTTTTGATACTCTTTCCCACTTTTCTGATCCAGGAAGTCCTCTCTAGAGTTGGAAGCTTGAGGGAAAGATTACTACACTGGGTGACAACAGAGTAGCAGTGGAATGAGTATTTGTCTAAGGGAAGGTCCCGTGTGAATTCCTGCATTTTAAAACCAGCTATTTCTAACTTCAGCAGTCATATTCATGATCCTTGGAATGGAAGGTGGAAGAATAGGGTGAAGGGGAAAAATTCCTAATAAACCTAATAAACCAAGAACTCAAGGAACTGAGAGCTAGGGTCTCAGCAGGCAGAGTGAAGAGGTTGCAACATGAATTTACAATTTTTTAAAGAAGCAATATTAAGAACAGGAAATAAAACTAATTCAAAGCAAGAAATGCTAGAAAGACAAGAGTAATAGGGAATCAGTTTGTCTAATTTGCAGTTTTTTACCTTGGATAAAGTGGATACTAGGACATTTTATAAGAGATATTATGAAAGAATTGCATGAATGTGCACAGAGAAAATTAAAAAGGCCGAAGTGGGATATAGCTAATAATGGACCAAACTTACTACAAGAAAGTATTCTCCAAGAATGTTATTTTCAAGACCAAGTCCAGAGAAAATGCTGATCTTCTACTTAAGAAAAAGTTTTTAAATTGATGAGTTTAGTGACTAAGCTGTAAGATTACCAGAAAAACCTGGATGCTCTGTGAAGAGCTCCCTGACAAAGGATAGATTAATGGATGATATTTAATGTGGAGCAGGAATAATTGATTCCTTAGATATGGGAAACAATAGCCATGTAACAGATCTGCAGGAAAAAAAACTGTCAGCAGAGCCCTCATGTGCTGTGAGTTCAGATCCAGCTTGTGAACCACTAAAGTAATTGTTCACAAGCTTTCTCTGACGTCACTGCATCACCTGCAGTGGAAAGTGTGAGCAGCTGTATGATGTAAAATAAGGGTGGAATAGATCTTCCATTCTATATGGTGCTTGGGCTGTTGCTAAAGGTCATGCAGAAGAAAAGCAGGGTATGCGAAAGAGTGCATGAGAAATTAGAGTTCCCTAAAAACAGGAAACTGAGATGTAAGGAGATCCCACCTGTGGTGAAATGGAAGCATCATAACACCATCAAGGTTGGAAAGGATCCTCAAGATCCATTGAGCCCAACCACTAACACTACTCTACCAAGTCCTCCATTAAGCCATATCCCCAAGCACTACATTTAGATGACTTTTACACACTTGCAGGGACAGTGACTCAACGCCCTCCCTGGGTAGCCTGTTCCAATGCCTCACCACTCCAAGTAGCCCCATTTGAATGAATGAATCCTGCAACACTTGTTAACAAGCAGAAATGTACCAAATTGCCAAATATTCTGACTTTGAGAGAAGGGACAAGTTAGTGATGAGCCAATCTCAAAACAATTTAAAGCTTTGGCTCAGCAGTGAAGTCCTCCAAGCAAAAACATACGTATGGTATCCTCTGTAAGATGAGGGAGGCAGCCAAAATGTGCATGACCCAGAGAGCCCTGCCAAGACAGAGCTACTGCTTCTGATGCAGTAGTTGTAAAAACTGAATGATTGTGCAGCTCCTATGGTAGCAAAAGGTGGGTTTGCTATGTGTGCTTCCAAAGCAAGAGCAGAAATAGAATAAGAAAGGAAAGGAAGAAAGAAATTAATTAAGAGGAGCACAAGTCTAGTGAAAGCAAAGAAATATATTTGGAGTGGAAATCTTCTGTCTTTGGTCTTTTACGTAAGAGCTGGACAGAGTCCAAATTGTAACCATGTGGCATTTAAGACTACTTTAGTGGATGGTCTGACCCCAGGATTGTGTGCATGTGTCTAACCTTAGGGTGTGTAGATGTGAGAACAGCATGGGGTGTGTTAGCTCTGGGGCAGGCAGGGATAGGCTGTGAAATAGTGAACACATTTTAAGAGAGAAGAAAAAGTAACTAATGAAAAGGAATGAACTTTGCTACTGTAATTCCCTGACACCTTTCCTTGGGGAAAGACAGAAAAGGAAGGTGACTGGGTAAAAAGGAGGGTCAGAATATAGGGAGCATTAGAGTAAATAATGCAGCAATGGACCTGCAACAGGAACAAATATGAGCTCAAATGGAAATGGCACTGGGGGTTTGGGAAGGACATGAGACAAGTCTTCAGGATGTTTCCTACTTGACCCCTTGACAGAGATCAGGATGAAAAAAAGGTAAGGTGGAAGGTGAGCCAAGGGTCCCTCTCACACTAGTTCAGGAGTAGGGTTGCCCATCACCTGTTTTGGCAGTGCCTGCGCACTAGAGAGTGCCCTGCAGCTGCAGTGAATTTACAAGGTTACAGGGCAATAAAGGGCCCAAGATGATGCTGGGTGCTGGTGTGCCCATCGGCATAATGCTGGGTACCTGGCTGCAAATCTCCAATAAGTGGGGCTACAAGAAGAACTAGTCAGCTTGAACCTGTTACCAGATGCACAGCAAAATAAAAAAAAATAAATTGACCTATTGAAGCACATATGGGCTTCAGGAGAGGAACTAGAATGCTTTGTGCATAGTCTAATGCTAACAGCCTACCAGAAGAAGAAATTAATTGAGAAAATGAATTAATACTGGAGTTAGCAAACCAACATACTGATCCTCTGCCACAGAAGGTCAAAATACCCTTGGCCACAGTGGAAAGCTGGGAGCCCATCCATAAAGGCATGTTAAAGCAAGGAGTAGTTGTACAAAGTAACGTTCTTGTAGGGATCCTGCTTGGCATGACCTGAAAGCAGATGGCAAGGCTCACCATCTAACAACTTTTAGTTTGCTTATTGATAATTTCAATTTAAATTCTAAAGTAGGAATTTGTATCAACTATTTATTGCTAATTTATTGTTTATTGTCAAGTGTGAGCTTCAAAAGCAAGAGCAGAAATAGAAGAAGAAAGGAGGGAAAAGAGTCACCTGGAGAAGCAGAAGACCTATATATGGCACAAATATATTTGGAGTTGCAATCTTCTGGCTGTGGTCTTTTAAATAAGAACTGGAGAGCCAACACTACCGTGCAGTTTTGGTACAAGTTGTCTTTACAGTCCAATGACATCAATAGTGATTTACTTGGGTTCACCAGGGAGTTCACAGTACCAAGCTCTGTTAACTTTGCACCATCTGGATGCAGGAAAAAAACCCCAAACTGCTAAAGGCCATGTTTCATCTGTAGATGTAGCATTTCATAGTCACTCAAATAGAAATTGCAAAGCAAATTCAATTAGTATTGGCTAAGTTGTGGAAACAAGATTCGAAATAAATTGAGAAAAGACTTGTCTGATACAGAACAAAGTTCCTGGGAGTAGATTTGGATGGGAAGGGTGTCTTTGCAGGGGCTCTCCTGTAAACACATGAACAATGTGTACAGAGACAAATAACAGTGTGTGAGATCTCCCTGAAACACATTGGTCTGTCCTGCATGAAGCATTGAACCCCAAAACTTGGAATTCTTTTTAGAAACATCCCCACTTGCATTTCAGCATAACTGTGATGCTGCTTCCCAGATGAGAGGCAGTACTGGCCTTGCAGGGTAGACAGTGCTTATGCTATTATGGTAACTACGAGTGTAAAGGTCCTGTGTCAGTGAGGAGGCTGTGAACGAGTTAGTGGTGGGGAGCTGCTACCCAGTTCTAATGGGGAAGGGCTGCAGCAGAAATGAACTATTGTGGATGTGCTGTGCTTTGTTAGATAACACAATGCCATGATGAAATTCAAGACTGTTACCCTGACCATTGCATCATGAGGAAGGATGGGAGAGTATCTGTCTGTAGATTATTTGCCATACCTCAGGTTTATGATGTTTCCTTTCCTCTATTTCTCAGTTTCTCGATTAAAAACAAAACAAAATCCCTAAATACAAACAAACAAAACAAACCCCCCAAACCCCCTTGAAACCCCAAGAAAAGCATAGTTCCATGCTGGCAATTAATAAAGTTCCTACTTGTTTCCAGGCATAGTCCAAGCTGTCATCATTCACTCCTGTCACAGAAGGTCCCCCGGGTAACTGATCCTTATTTTGTTTCTGTTGGCTGTATAATTAAGTAGAATTACGTTGATGAAAAGGAATTGAATATGAAATTAAAGTCTTTATGTTTAGTATTGTATGATGAGGTCCTCAAAAGAGCCAATATTCCTGTTGATCTCAAGGTTCACTTGCAAAACAACTACAGTCATAGTTTAGCTACTCTGTTATAAACAATGTTAGACCTTGTAGAGATCTTAATTTATATGGCTTAAATTATTTACCTTGATTAATTCTCCCAGGCTGAACTATAAAACTAGGTGCATAATTTTCTTATTTCCTCCCTCTTCTCAGTTTTGGATGCATACAATTAGAGGCACATTTGCTAGATTGAAATTTTTCTTTTTTTTTCATTTCCATCCTGTACCTCCAGCAATAAATTATTGGATATAAACTCAACAAAAGCTGGCAACAATTTTATCCATCTAGTTTCTTGTTTCTAATCTAAGGAAAACTGTTAAAGATAGACCATATATAGATAACAGGCAGAACTACAACCAACGAAACCACTTCTAAACAGCTGCAGCCCTACTGGGCCCTTGAGTAGTTCCTCTCCTGCTGCCTGCCAATGGTGCCCCAGTGGTACCCGGATACTGTGCCACATATCAAACTCTGTTCTTGCCCTAGACCCATGTTGAAGTTTTATGAGTAAGGTGGTATTTCCACTATGGTCCTTTAGGGTGAACTGGAAAATCATCTGAGATTTGCATCTGCCTTGGCTCAGTCCTGAATGAAGCACATTGAAAGCAGTACCAGCACTGTGGAAGTTCAGTGCCAGGACACTTCTATTAAACCTTAACGAGCCAAAGAGTGCACTGATCCCATTTTAGACTTCTTTTTTTTTTTT
>VYZU01065577.1:44528-55832 GCA_013401355.1 Ceyx cyanopectus | reverse complement strand
TTTTTTTTTTTTTTTTTTTTTTTTTTTTTTTGTAATAGGACCACAAATCAATCAGGAAGTAATGTAAATTGGAAACAGAAATGTCATTTTCATTCACATATCTCACATGTGAAGTGGCTGAGCCAGAGAAAGGACCAGATGTCATGCTTTGAAAATGGGATGTGGAGATAGAGAAACCAGCAGGGGATTAGGGGAGAAGAGAAACCTTTGCAGATGGATTTCTTTCCCCACCTCCCTGTCTTTATTTCTAAGGTCTTCCTCTTCCTGGACAATAATTTATTATATAGCCTATCAGATTAGGGAATCTATTAATTACAGAAAAATGTCTGTTTTTTTTTTTATTATTTCTTGCACACCTTCTCTCACAAAGTTCACTCGTTCTCTGTAATATCTGGAACAAATTCACAGGATTTGTTTTTATGTCACTTTTTTTTTTTTAATAACCTGACTGAACCTGTGTGCACTCAATTAAGCAACTACACCATCTCTTTGGAAAATTTCAGACTATACATTAATACTTCAGTATCTGCTAAAAATCGATCACCAGCAGCTACTACAGCTGGTGAGGTGTTGCTGTTTCCTTATCCAAAGCTGTGGAAAAGTACATTGGGGTCAGCAGCCACATTGGGAGACAACAGTCTGAATTTTATGTATTTGCAAATATATAAAATACATCATTCTGGGCTAGTGACTTCATGTTGACACACTGACAGGGCTCAATTCACAGAGCAGAACAGCTCAGTCCTCTTCTAAATTTCTGTCCCCTTTCTGGTAAAAACATGTATAATATGGCTAGTCTTGTGAGTCTCTATCCCTTTTAAACTATTGGTTACAATTGCATTTCAAATTTATTTCATTAAGGTAACAAACCACTTTTATCTGTTTCAAACCTGTTGTCTTTCACTTTCTTGTGTCTTCCCTTGATCTTCTATTAAACAAATACCCTGATTTTCACAATACCAGGGACAATCATATCCAAGTGTAGTATTTCTACCTATACTTTTACTTGAATTCTCTAATTATCACAGCTGTATCTTCACAATTTATGTAGCAAAGAAGTGAAAGATTTAAATGCTAAGAACTTCCAGAAACTTTTCTATTTTAATGTTTTCCATGATTAGTTGGGCTAAACATTTACACTTTTTGAACACAAAGTAACTTTAGTCAGAATTTTTTATTTTTTTTTTTTGTAGATGACTGTTTCTGTGAAGCGTTAAATAAAGCTTTGAAGAGGATTGCATTGAAGGAAATAGTGTGGTTGAAATGGCAGAGAATAAGATACAATTAAAGGAGGAATGAAAATTCAAGCTAAATTAAAGCTGTTCCATCCCCTATGCCACAAGTAAGTGGTAGCTTCGTTCCTGTCTTTTAAAACTATGCTGGGGCTGTCACTTCAATCTGAGAGGTACTTGCTCCTCTTCAGTGTCGGAAATGATCACAAACACCACTTCTATTTAAAATTATGCAAAAGCTAAAGGCAAGATAGGAACATTCAAAGTACAAACCATGAAGAAAAAAGATAAAAACAAAGGAACTTATGTCAAAAAAAATCAGGAATATGAAAAATGGGTGAGGAATGCATCATCTAGATGCATCTAAAAAACTCAGCTTTTATCCTTGTTGAGTAAAGAATTTATATTTCTTTTTAATTGGGACACCTTTTGGAATTTCTGAGTCTGCACAGCAAACACCAGTAGTGTTACTGCCAGGCATCTTTATCCAGCTTTATCAAGAGATCCACATAACTGTACTGAAAAGCAAAGGACTTCCAAAGCCTTTTGGTTCCCTGCCACCCCTGCTTATTTGATGCATGTATTGTCTGGTGATCTTGAAGATGAGGACCTGTAACATGAATGTAAATACGGCTAAACTAATAAAATAAGCTCTGACCTAAGACCTGTTGTGAGACGTGTGAGAGGAAGATAAATGAGAAGTGGCCAACAGAGCTTGGCAAATATCTTCAAGCCCCCATAGCATCAAACTGTCCTGCAGGTCACTGTCATCACAAGAAATGTTTCCATTTTCCCTACTACCAAACCAACTGCATTATTTTCTACTCTGCTATAGAAATAAAGAAGAAAACTAAAGCTAGGCCAAAGTATGTGATTCTCAAACACAGATGACAGTTACTAAGCATCTTTCTAATGAACTGTAGTGGTTCTGTTCATGATGATACAGACTGTCTTGGGTTATGATAGAATAATAAAAATTAGCAGTTCTAAAAGTCATCTTTGCTACCTTAAATGCTCATGACAGCAGAGATCCTATGACAAATAAGATGCTTTTCCTCACAGGGGACACATTCTGCAAAAGAGCTAAAGCCCACAAGGCAAAAAAGTGAGTGCTGCTTCTAGATCTGTTTTTGACTCTCTTCCTTTTGAGCTTAAAATCTGTGCTGGCCCCCCAGGAGCAGACTGGTTTCATCTGTTTCCCTTTGGGAAGCACAGATGCTGCAGCTTCACTGAGCCATTGCATCAGACTCCCAGAGCAGGATGGTTTCTGTGTCTGCTGCTCTGGGGGCAGGCAAGAGACTAGCACAAACAGACTTAATCGAGGAGATGGATCATGATGACTAATTCATCTGTGAACTGTTGTGGCTGATGGACAGGGCTGCAACTGCTCCTGGCTCACTTAGAAAGTAGGTAAATCACAACATGCCTTTAAATGTCAAAGAGCTGCTTTTTGTTCCCCCTCTACTCTTTTCTGTCCCACAGACAAGAGGCCTCCTGGAGAGGGAAACACTGAGAGATCAGACTCTGTTGAGCTTTGGTTTTGATTTGCTTTAAGGTTAAGGTTAAAGCTGACATCCTGCAACAGTCTCTTTGTTTAGTGGGTGTTGAAAGATATTGTTTGGCACTTAAGTGCCTTTCTGGGAAAAGTCTTGCTATTGTTTGCTTTACTGTCTTAATTGCTCCTTGGTAAGAATCAAAACAGAGAAAACTGGTGTTAAGGATTGTATTGAGTTTGTGTGGTAAGGTTTTAGTAGTGGGGGGGCTAAAGGGGTGGTTTCCGTGGGTGGCTGGTATCCAGACCCACCACTGGCCAAGGCACTGAGCCTTTCAGTGATGGTGGAAGTGCATCTATGATAACATTTAAGAAGGGGGAAACAAACCACTGCATGGCAGCTGCTAGAGGAGATGAGTGAGAATATGTGAGATAAAGAACTTTGCAGAGACTAAGGTCAGTGAAGTAGAGGGAGGTGCTCCAGGCACCAGAGCAGAGATTTCCCTGCAGCCCATGGTAAGACAAACTATTCCCCTGAAGCCCTTAGAGGTCTATGGTAGAACAGATACCAACCTGCGGCCTGTGAAGGACTCCATGCTGGAGCAGGTGGATGCATCTGAAAGAGGTTGTGACCCCATGGAGAGTCTGTTTTGGAGCAGACTCCTGTCAGGACCCATGACTCTGTAGGGGACCCACGCTGGAGCAGTCTGTTCTTTAAGGACTGAACCCCATGCAAAGGACCCACACTGGAGCTGTTCCCGAAGAACTAGAGCCCATGGGAAGGACGCCCATTGGAGAAATTAGTGGAGGACTATCTCCTGTGGTAGGAACCCTATATGGGAGCAGGGGAAGAGTGTGAGAAGGAAGGAGCGGCAGAGACAATGGTTGATGAACTGACAGCAACCCCCATTCCCTGTCCCTCTGTTCTGCTAAGGGGGAGGAGGTAGAGAAAACTGGGAGTGAAGTTGAGACTGGGAAGAAGGAGGGGGGGGGAAAGGTATTTTAAGATTTGGCTTTATTTCTCATTACCCTACTCTGATTTGAGTGGTAATAAATTAATTTCCCCAGGCCATCTCTGGTTTGCCTATGACAGTAACTGGTGAGAGATGTCTCTGTCTTTATCTTGACTAGTGAGCCTTTTTTTCCTTCCTCTGTCCAGATGAGGATGGGGACTAACAGAGCAGCTTGGTGGGAACCTGGCATCCAACCAGGGTCAACCCACCACCAGGATGGAAATATAAAATGAAGAGAAAGATTAAAAAGCTATATGTGGCTCCATGTAGCAGCATGTATGGTTCCAATGAGATCTGCAGCTTGAATGTTATTCCTGCACAACTTCCATAGGATATACATAGGAGTTAAGCTGTGGTTCAGGGTGTCCATGCAACCTAATGTTGAGCAACTGTCTTCTTTAGGCTTTAAATACCTTGAAGAGTGGCAGACCTCATGTCAAGAATTTTAAAGCATAGCAAAAATATTGTTTCTGTGATCTCTCCAGAGATAAAGGACTCATAAAAAGCAAAGCAATCATGCCCTGAATTACTGGTAAAGCCACTATGTGTTTCCATAAGATCAGAAAATGTCTCTGGCACTAGAAAGTGCACGTGAGAAAAAAACTGCCTGAATGACAAAGGCAGGAGTCAGTGACACCTGCAGAATTTGAGCTAGCTGCCAGTTGCTTTCCCAAAAGATCAGTATCAGGGGAGAATCTGTAAATCTGCCAGTTCAAAGGGGATCATTTCTGAGTTCCGAGACTCAAGGAGAAGGAGGTTCCCAAACTTTATTTATTCCAATAACTTCCTGAAATAACAAGGTGCCTTTATAGATTTTAAATATTTCATTTTGCTATATTTAAAGGAGACCTGGATTAAATGCTGCAAGGAATGAAAGCATTTGCCATATCAAATTTGGACATTAGGAAGAAGTTCTTTACTCTTCAAGAGTGGTGGAACACAGGTTACCTAGGGATGTGGTGGAGGCCCCATTGCTGGAGACATTCAAGGTCAGGCTTGATGAAGCTCTGAGCAACCTTCTCTAATTGAGGATGTTCCTGCTCAGTGCTGGGTGTTGGACTAGATGACCTTTGGAGGTCCCTTCCAACCTGGGGCATTTTGTGATTCTAATAATTTGGTGGCATGCTAATAAGTGAAAGTCTTAAAACCAAAGCAACCCAACCCTAGAGATACAAAGAAATTGGAAAGAGGCTTAACAACAGTAAGCATTCTTCTCACTTGCCCCCCAACTTGTTCTTCCTGAAGCATTAATTTAAGCATTTAACTCTGGAAAGCAGGGTCTCCCAAACTGTGCATCACAGAGTCACAGTGACAATCTGTGTGCAGCCATAAGGATGCTTTTCTTCATCCTTCATTGAAGAGTGTTCTGCTCAAGTGTGTAATTTTGCATTTCCCACTGGCTAAGAGTTTAAATTGAGTTATTGCAATTTAGTGGATATGGTCTAGCAAATAATGGCTTTATTTGCAGCTGTGGTAACTTGCTACCATACCTTAAATTACTTAGGTGTCTAGCTCCCCAGTTTAAGTCTTTGTATTCACAGAAGTCTTTGTATGTCTTTGTGTTCACAAAAGCACCCTCTGAAATGTCAATACAATACAATGCAAAAAATGATAAAGCAGACAAAGATAAAATTTTGAGGCAGAAATAGGTACTTGAGTAGAGACCAGAGCATCTCCCTTAAGAAGAAAGACTGAGGGAAATGGGGCTGTTTAGCCTTGAGAAGACAGAGAGGGGACCTTATTAATGTCTACAAATATCTGAAGGGTGGGTGTCAAATGGAAGGGACCAGTCTCTTCTCTGTAGTACTCAGCAGTAGGTCAAGGAACAGCGGGGATAAACTGGAACATAGAAGGTGCCACCTCAAAGTGAGGAGGAACTTCTTTCATGTGAGGGTGATGAGACCTGGAACAGGCTGCCCAGGAAGGTTATGGAGTCTCCTGCTCTGGAGACGTTTAAAACATGTCTAGATCTGGTCCTGCTTGGCCTGCCCTGTGTGATCATCTTCTGGCAGGGGGGCTGGAATTGATGATCTGTGGAGGTCCCTTCCAACCCCTAATACTTTATGCTAATGCTCCATTAGTGGCCAAGAACCATGTGGATGGTTATTTTTCTACATGTTTCACTGATGTGATAGTTGATAAAGATCATCAGAAGAACTTGCTATTGTAGGTATCATGTCAAAGTGCAAACCTCAGCTGCTTAGAGCAGATTTTAGTTGCTAAAAAGCATGACAATTTTGAAGAAGTAGCTGGGGATAGACAATTCTTCCTGATGCTCAAATTCTTAAGCTAACCCTCGACTGGAAGTTAAAATCTATAGTGTGGAGTGGAAAATGCAGCAAACTGAGGGTGCAAGAATGGTGTGCAACAAAGCAGTTAGATGTCAGTCAAAGCTTCATAAATCTCCAGGCATGTTTCAGCTGCTTTGTCCTACATATGATTATATATAGACAGATGACTATAGATCAAGATCAGGGTGTTCAGAGAAAAAAAAAAAGTATTTTCCTCCAGAAACTTGGGCTCCTCAATTCTGTTTTCTTTCCCACTTGGCTCAATAGAAACAAAAGTATTCAATAGCAAGGCAGATGATTACTTGATAAGAATTTTATGGCTTTTTTTACCATGAAAGAAACACTTAGGAGAAACCTCAATCTCTCTTTGGGAGTCCAGGATTTTCCAGACAGCTTCACTGTGCAGATTGTGTTAATACTGATGGAGGAGGGAAAACAGGTGCCCAGATCCCTTTTCCACCCAATGTGCTTCTTTTCTGGAACTCCATCCTTATGTTCAAACCCAGACAGTTCTAGGAACTATTTTGTATTTAGTTTTGTATTTGTAGTTCAAAGGCAAAAGTTAGATGGGTGGCCAGAAACCCTGGGCTATCTAAAAGCCTCAGTCTTTCCCCCTATAGCCACTAACAAGGCTATGTCCTCCTCTGGTCTCTGGTCCAGTCCCCACAAGGATGTTGCTTATTTATTTATTTATTAAATTTTATTTAAAGTGGTCTCCTTTGTGCCTTAATGTTTTCTCTTTGCAACTGGTGATCTGTTTTGTGTTTGGTTTATTTCTGTAATACAGACAATTTTCTCAGCAATTTTATTAGGCACATGTCCATCATCTGCAGAGTCTGAAGAGAGAAGCACCAACCAGAGCCATACTTCATGTCCCTTGCTGGAAGGGGAAATTAGCTTGTGCAGTTTAATAGGACTAATTCTGGACTTACAAACATACTACCCAGTATAGATGAGGGAAAAGGAGCATTGAAGTTTGCTTTGTATGGATCTGGGTTTACTTCAAACACTGAGCTGGGAAATAATTTTGGTCTTTCCCTTCTGTACAACCACCAGTCACTGAGCTAACTCAACAGAACCTTCTGCTGTAAGACCATGTAAAGATGAGAAAGGGAGGGAGACATGAGGATGCCTTTGGCATTTCCTCTTCCAGCAAGCTGCAGCTGGATTGTACGTGCAGTTAGTACTACCAGGATGACATGATTACAGCTGTAGAAGCAGCCCACCTCCCAGTGGGTTGGAGATCTGTTACCTGCCAGGTCATGCCAAATGCACATGTGCTTAAGTAGCCTGAATAAAGCAGTGTAGGGGAAAGGGACCTGGGGGTCCTGGTGGGCAGTAAGATGACCATGAGCCAGCAATATGCCCTTGTAGCCAATGGCATGCTGGGGTGTATTAGATGGGGTGGGAATGGTAGGTCGAGAGAGGTTCTCCTCCCCCTCTACTCTGCCCTGGTGAGGCTGCACCTGGAGTATTGTGTCTAGTTCTGGGCTTCTCAGTTCAAGAAGGACAGGGAACTGCTTGAGAGTGCAAAGCCACAGAGATGATGGAGTGGAACATCTCCCTGTTGAGGAAAGGCTGAGGGAGATGGGGCTCTTTAACTTGGTCACTGAGGGGTGACCTCCTTAATGCCTATAAATATGTAAAAGGCAAGTGTCAGGACGATGGATCCAGGCTCTGCTCAGTGACATCCAATGATAGGACAAGGGGCAATATGTGCAGCTGGAACTGAAGAGGTTCCTTGTAAATATAGGGAGAAACATTTTCACAGTGAGGGTGACAGAGTCTGGAACAGGCTGCCCAGGGATATTGTGGGGTCTCCTTGTCTGGAGATATTCCAAACCCACCTGGACACCATCCTGTGTGACCTAATCTAGGTGATCATGCTCTGGAATGGGGGTTGGACAAGATAATCTTTTGAGGTCCCTTCCAACCCCAAACATTCTGTGAGTCTGTGAATACTCTATGAGAGCTCAACTATTTCCCAGATGTGTTTGGTGTTGAAATTTGGTTCTGCCAGATGTCTGCTTAGCAAAGCAAACCCAGCTATGCTTGTCCATCTGGAGAACATTCTGGGAAATCTCTCTTGCCTTTCATGCAAAAGTATTGGCTCATGTATAAATGCCCAGATTTTCAGCTCCTGCAGACTTTTGTCTCTTTGTTGATAATAGACAATCCCTGTCAATTCTCTGAGATTAGCATATTGTTAAAGCACTAGGCTTAGCAACTCAGCTATGTCTGGATCAAATCAAGTGTTATTTTTCTTATGCCAGACTTCAGCCATAGCTATGCTGTGCATGCTCAGGCTGTAAACAATCTTCATGTGTTTCTTTTCATACTGCTTCTAAGAAACTGAAGCAGCATTCTGCAACTAACACTTTTTTTGAGTATCTTGAAGACAGGTTGGTCTGAAATTAGGGCTTATAAGGCAATTTCATGCAAAAAAATATTGTTTTTAAAGAAGGCCATGTCTGATCTTCATCTGAGACACATTTATCCTGTTTCTTAGCATAACTGAGTCATCTGGCTGTTCTACAAAGTTATTTTTTCACATTTTCAGCACCTTCCCTCCCTCAGATTCATCTAATTTCTTGGGTATCTGGGAAAAAAAAAAATAAATTATTTTTTAAAGAACTGCCCATTTGTCAGAGTTCATTCTCAAGGCAGACTGACTACTTCAGTGTATCTGCTACAGGGGCTGTACAGCATAGCAGGTCCTGCATAACCTACACACGTTTAGGNATTTGGTTCTGCCAGATGTCTGCTTAGCAAAGCAAACCCAGCTATGCTTGTCCATCTGGAGAACATTCTGGGAAATCTCTCTTGCCTTTCATGCAAAAGTATTGGCTCATGTATAAATGCCCAGATTTTCAGCTCCTGCAGACTTTTGTCTCTTTGTTGATAATAGACAATCCCTGTCAATTCTCTGAGATTAGCATATTGTTAAAGCACTAGGCTTAGCAACTCAGCTATGTCTGGATCAAATCAAGTGTTATTTTTCTTATGCCAGACTTCAGCCATAGCTATGCTGTGCATGCTCAGGCTGTAAACAATCTTCATGTGTTTCTTTTCATACTGCTTCTAAGAAACTGAAGCAGCATTCTGCAACTAACACTTTTTTTGAGTATCTTGAAGACAGGTTGGTCTGAAATTAGGGCTTATAAGGCAATTTCATGCAAAAAAATATTGTTTTTAAAGAAGGCCATGTCTGATCTTCATCTGAGACACATTTATCCTGTTTCTTAGCATAACTGAGTCATCTGGCTGTTCTACAAAGTTATTTTTTCACATTTTCAGCACCTTCCCTCCCTCAGATTCATCTAATTTCTTGGGTATCTGGGAAAAAAAAAAATAAATTATTTTTTAAAGAACTGCCCATTTGTCAGAGTTCATTCTCAAGGCAGACTGACTACTTCAGTGTATCTGCTACAGGGGCTGTACAGCATAGCAGGTCCTGCATAACCTACACACGTTTAGGAACAGGAGAGGCTGAGAGAGCTGGGGCTCTTTAGCCTGGAGAAGAGGAGACTGAGGGACCTCATCAATGTCTATAAATATGTTAAGGGTGAGTGTAGGGAGGATGGAGCCAGACTTCTCAATGTCATCCAATGACAGCACAAGAGGCAATGGGTGCAAGTTGAAGCACAAGAGGTTTAGGGTCAACACAAGGAAAAACTTTTTCACAGTAAGGGTGACAGAGCTCTGGAACGGGCTCCTCAGGGAGGCTGTGGAGTCTCCTTCTCTGGAGACACTCAAGACCTGCCTGGATCTGTTCCTGTGTGACTTGGTCTAGGTGATCCTGCTCTGGCAGGGGGGTTGGACTAGATGGTCTTCTAGGTCCCTTCCAAACCCTAACATTATGTGAGTCTACAGACAGTGAAGGTGATAAGGAAAAAGCATAGATGCCAAACCTGAGATGCCAATGCTATTTAAGTGTCTGCAATGAATTGGAATTGGGCACATAATATCATCTCATGGCCTAGGATAGAATGAAATTTCAGCAGTCCTGAGATCCTTCAAACCTTCCTTAAGTCCTGTCCAAGTTCTAATCAGGGAACTTTCCCAGACCACTAGTATGTCTGCAGCAGGCACAGACACAACCACAGGAGGTCTCTGCACCAGAGAATCAGAAGACCACGAATGGTTGCAAGTTGAAATACAGGAAGCTCTACCTCAACATGAGGAAAAACTTCTTCACTGTGTGTGTCAGAGCCTGGAACAGGCTGCCCAGGGAGGTTGTGGAGTCTCCTGTTCTGGAGACTTTCCAAACNATGCCTATAAATATGTAAAAGGCAAGTGTCAGGACGATGGATCCAGGCTCTGCTCAGTGACATCCAATGATAGGACAAGGGGCAATATGTGCAGCTGGAACTGAAGAGGTTCCTTGTAAATATAGGGAGAAACATTTTCACAGTGAGGGTGACAGAGTCTGGAACAGGCTGCCCAGGGATATTGTGGGGTCTCCTTGTCTGGAGATATTCCAAACCCACCTGGACACCATCCTGTGTGACCTAATCTAGGTGATCATGCTCTGGAATGGGGGTTGGACAAGATAATCTTTTGAGGTCCCTTCCAACCCCAAACATTCTGTGAGTCTGTGAATACTCTATGAGAGCTCAACTATTTCCCAGATGTGTTTGGTGTTGAAATTTGGTTCTGCCAGATGTCTGCTTAGCAAAGCAAACCCAGCTATGCTTGTCCATCTGGAGAACATTCTGGGAAATCTCTCTTGCCTTTCATGCAAAAGTATTGGCTCATGTATAAATGCCCAGATTTTCAGCTCCTGCAGACTTTTGTCTCTTTGTTGATAATAGACAATCCCTGTCAATTCTCTGAGATTAGCATATTGTTAAAGCACTAGGCTTAGCAACTCAGCTATGTCTGGATCAAATCAAGTGTTATTTTTCTTATGCCAGACTTCAGCCATAGCTATGCTGTGCATGCTCAGGCTGTAAACAATCTTCATGTGTTTCTTTTCATACTGCTTCTAAGAAACTGAAGCAGCATTCTGCAACTAACACTTTTTTTGAGTATCTTGAAGACAGGTTGGTCTGAAATTAGGGCTTATAAGGCAATTTCATGCAAAAAAATATTGTTTTTAAAGAAGGCCATGTCTGATCTTCATCTGAGACACATTTATCCTGTTTCTTAGCATAACTGAGTCATCTGGCTGTTCTACAAAGTTATTTTTTCACATTTTCAGCACCTTCCCTCCCTCAGATTCATCTAATTTCTTGGGTATCTGGGAAAAAAAAAAATAAATTATTTTCCCCAAT
>VYZU01065577.1:0-44063 GCA_013401355.1 Ceyx cyanopectus | reverse complement strand
ACAGGATAAATTAAATCAAGACAACAATGCACTTCTAACACAGGCCAATGATGTTTACTGAAACAGACACCAGCACAATCAACTCCTTCAAAACAATGGGTTGCAGCGCTCAGCCCAAGAGCACTCCCGAGATTAGACTGCGACGGACACCTGCCTTGGGACAGGCTCTGGCACAGGCATCACCTCAGCTATAACACGCGCCCAGTTCGACTTTTTTCGGAGCGGTTCGAGCCTCTTTGCACACGCAGAGCTGGGAGCAGCGGGGCAGGAGGCAGCCCGGGCTGGGCGCCCTGAGGCGGCGGCTTCCCATGCTCCGGCCGGCGGGACGCGCCTGACCCCTGGTGGCGGCCGCCGAGGAGCCGGGCAGCTCCGCGCTGAGGGAGAACGCCTCGGCTAGAAATAGGTCTCTTGAAAAGCGTTGCATACTGACGGTAACTATCAGGAATGGTTCTGAACACTTCGCAGTTTCGGGGAAAAGGGGATGTGTGGTGGTTGTAGGCTCCCATTCCCGACTCTGTATGTGCTCTGCACTTTGGAAACCTTAGTCTTGTGAGCGCAGCAATTTGAGGGGGAAAAAAAAATTAGGGGAATTTTATATGTATGCATATATAAGTGATTCTCCTCTCCACACTTTACATGTTTCTGGATTTGGAAGACACCTTCAAGTTACCACAACCGGGCCCAAAAGTTGTATTTCTAATTTTATCAATCGTGGTCTGAGTTTCTGAGTACTGACCAGCTGCAGCCTAGGACTGAAGAACAATTTAAGTGGTTATCTAGACAGCTTTTGCTGCTCTTACACACAGGAATTAATGTGATCTTCTAAGTAATATTACCTTTGCCCATGGGCTGCTGACCCCTTTTATTTTATGTTGTTTCTGCTTTTTCTTTCTTGGACCATCTGTTCAAAGCTCTCTCCTTACTCCGGTTGCTCCCATAGCTCAGCACAGCCTGCAGAGGAGGCCCTGGACACCCTGACACCCCTCTGCCAAGGTCAGTTCAGCTGGGTGCTGGGGCAAGGAGCCACTGTAGCCCGGGGTGAGGATCAGCCACATACCCTCTTTACTAACAGCCTTTGTAGCTCTGGGCAAAGAAATACTTCACTTGTGACCTTTAGGCTGTCCCAAGTCACAGTACCACACCATCTGCCAGGAGTTTTAAATCATTCCATTATTCTTCTGAAAGGCAGTCACCAGATTCTTCCACACAGTTTTTAAGTTAAAAAAGCTAACCCGAGAAACTGGCAGAGATGAGTAACATTAGTGCCCACTCAAAGCTGAAAACAGTGACCAGAGGTGGTGGATTTCCATCAAGTCTGGAAAAGGTTGTTCATGGTCTTGCATCATTTCTTGACATATTTTCTAAATCTTTTTTCACATGCAACATTTTGAAATACAGATGCAGAACAGAGAGCTTTCTGGCAATTGGATTAGGATTTACTCTTAATGGATACAATTAAAATCTTGCATAAGTGATGTTCTTAGTCGAACCTATTGACAATTTTTCCTGAGTGAAGTGCTATTCAAGAATAGCAACAGTGCTTTAAATGCTTTTCATCATCAATTAACCTGCAAGTGCAGGAAAGTCTTAATTAGGGAAAAAAAGTGACACCTCTGCAACTGTGACTGTCTTGCAGGGGATTTCTGTGCCTCTGTAAGAGAAAAAAAAAAAAGACGTTAAGCTTATAGAGACAGGTAGTGTTGATGTCATTTTGCTTATGTACAAAGGCACAAAGTCCTTTCTTCATATGCATACAGCAGAAATTGAGTAATACTCTTGTCCTTCAGGGCCAAGCTTTGTTTCACCTACTCTTTCTCGAGCATATTTAGAACTTGTGTAGGCTCAGTTCCCTGGCTTTTCCTATACCTAAAGGTGTTAGTTTTCCCTTTTCCTCCTCTTATTTTCTGTCAGTATTGAAAACAGTACCTAGTAAAACCTCTTTCTACATGTTATTTAATTCCTGAATGGATTTTCTGTGATTTTTGCCATGCAAAGCAATAGGAGGTACAGCAACATACAAATGCATGTGCCAGTCTCCATGGAGCTCTTAGGCTCTAAACTATGGCTATCAAAGCTACTAAATTGGGTAAGCAGAAATATGACTATAAAAGCTACATTACAAGGACTATGTATTCCAGTCTGAGAATTTCTCACATACTGAACATGCTGTTTATTTTAAAGACCACTCTGTGCAGTTATCCAGGCAGGAATTTGGAAAACTAAGTTGTGACGGGGGATTAGACTCTCTGTATCACTGGTTTCAGTGGATTTTGATTTCATAATCTGTTTAACACTTGTTGAAAATGTCTGCAAGCACCATTTTCAAAATAGCAAAGAACTGGAGACAGTTAGGAGAATTCAGTCCTGCCTTACCCTCTTCAGCTAAAATAGTGAATGATGTGTTTTAACTTTCCTGTGCAAGTAATAAGCGAGTGCTTTCAAGAGCCAATCTCTGCATTAGCTGTTTCTGGCATAATTGAACTGAGAGCTGGGAAATCTCACAGTGTTCTGGAAAAAAGAGCTTTTGCTGTACCATAAACCACCANCCAACCCCTAACATTCCATGAAAACCACCATTATTCAACCATGACTACAGAAATTCCATATAGGAATGTGGATGAGTTGCACAGTGTAAATTAACTCAGCTGACCACTTCAGTGTTTGCAAAAGAATGTGCAAACTTTCTTAGTTTGCAAAAGAATGTGCTAAATAAAAGACTGAACAGCACTTCTACTAATCCTTTTGATTTTCTACCAGAGCCATAGCACGCTTCTGTTTGTACAGTTTACACTGCTATTTGATACCTTGACTGACTGGTACTTTTGGCCCTGAAAATCTTTTATTGTAGATGCAGTTATTATGGCAAGACTGTGCATTTAAGAGTAATTTTAGTCTGTGTGAGGTAGTAGATTGCTTGAAATGGGCTTTAAAACCACTTCAACACTTTCATTTTTATGTTTTATTTTGACCTGGATGAAGTAAATTCCTCATCAATTTAGGTAATAGAAATATAAGCTGCTGCTTAAGTGAATTATATGCATTCAAAAGATCTGTGCCTATGTGTCAATTTAGGAGTGGACCTAGTTGTTTGTTTGCTTGGTTTTTGTTTTATGTTGGTTTTTGTTTATTTGGTTTTTTTATTATTATTTTGGTGTTGTTATTTTGTTTTAATTTTCTTTTTCATGTGTGTTTGGCTTTTGGTTGGTTAGGTTTTTTTCCAGGACTTTTTTATATTCCAGAACTGAGATGCATTTTGGTTCTGTCAAAGCTTTAAAAAAATGGTGTTGATTTGTATTTTCAACTTTTGCTACTACGTATGTATCAGCTTCCACTTAAGGGACTATGACAAGAAAATAATCTAAAACATATGCTCACATGTATCTGTTTTCTTCCTATATTTGCCTCACTAAAACTTGTGACAGAAGGTGGCATTTCCATCAAGTCTGGAAAAGGTTGTTCATGGTCTTGCATCATTTCTTGACATATTTTCTAAATCTTTTTTCACATGCAACATTTTGAAATACAGATGCAGAACAGAGAGCTTTCTGGCAATTGGATTAGGATTTACTCTTAATGGATACAATTAAAATCTTGCATAAGTGATGTTCTTAGTCGAACCTATTGACAATTTTTCCTGAGTGAAGTGCTATTCAAGAATAGCAACAGTGCTTTAAATGCTTTTCATCATCAATTAACCTGCAAGTGCAGGAAAGTCTTAATTAGGGAAAAAAAGTGACACCTCTGCAACTGTGACTGTCTTGCAGGGGATTTCTGTGCCTCTGTAAGAGAAAAAAAAAAAAGACGTTAAGCTTATAGAGACAGGTAGTGTTGATGTCATTTTGCTTATGTACAAAGGCACAAAGTCCTTTCTTCATATGCATACAGCAGAAATTGAGTAATACTCTTGTCCTTCAGGGCCAAGCTTTGTTTCACCTACTCTTTCTCGAGCATATTTAGAACTTGTGTAGGCTCAGTTCCCTGGCTTTTCCTATACCTAAAGGTGTTAGTTTTCCCTTTTCCTCCTCTTATTTTCTGTCAGTATTGAAAACAGTACCTAGTAAAACCTCTTTCTACATGTTATTTAATTCCTGAATGGATTTTCTGTGATTTTTGCCATGCAAAGCAATAGGAGGTACAGCAACATACAAATGCATGTGCCAGTCTCCATGGAGCTCTTAGGCTCTAAACTATGGCTATCAAAGCTACTAAATTGGGTAAGCAGAAATATGACTATAAAAGCTACATTACAAGGACTATGTATTCCAGTCTGAGAATTTCTCACATACTGAACATGCTGTTTATTTTAAAGACCACTCTGTGCAGTTATCCAGGCAGGAATTTGGAAAACTAAGTTGTGACGGGGGATTAGACTCTCTGTATCACTGGTTTCAGTGGATTTTGATTTCATAATCTGTTTAACACTTGTTGAAAATGTCTGCAAGCACCATTTTCAAAATAGCAAAGAACTGGAGACAGTTAGGAGAATACAGTCCTGCCTTACCCTCTTCANGTTGAGAACAGGGCTGTTACCTCCAGCACAGAGCTTTTGCTGTACCATAAACCACCATCCTCCATTCTTAACCCCTCTCCCAAAAGAGATGCAGGAGAAATGAAGGGGTGCTCCTGCCTGAGAGCCCAACATTCTGCTGCCCCAGGGCTGCAAAACTTGCCATAAAAACAAAACAGTCAAACTCCCTGGAGGGTCTTGGGGTGTTTCAAACCCAAATTGTCCACCCTGAAGTAAAGCATTTTGGCGTGCTATCGCCTTTCAGGATGCACTAGTTGGGGCTGATCATCTAGCTGCAGGATGCATTTGTTTATTTTGGTTAAAAACAAACAGACCACAAACNTTGACCTGGATGAAGTAAATTCCTCATCAATTTAGGTAATAGAAATATAAGCTGCTGCTTAAGTGAATTATATGCATTCAAAAGATCTGTGCCTATGNGCAACAAAACCCACAACAGGCAAACACAAAAAAACCCACAAAGAAACCCAAACAAAAACAAACAAAAAACCACACCAACAAACCCCAAAACAAAAAAACCAAACCAACCAAAAAAAAAACCCAAAAAACAAAAAAAACCCACCCATACCCCCTTGCTCCCCACAAACCCCCGTTTTTTAGCTCTGCAGTTTCTGTTGCCTTGGTGGTTTTCAAGGTTTTGTGACTCTGCCTGGGGTTATAAACGTTGGGGTTTGTTTTGTTTGGTTGGTTTTGGGTTTTGTTTTGTTGTTTTTTGTTTTTTTTTTCTTTCTGGACCTTCACATCAGGGCAGAGCTCGGGGCCCCCTTTCCCGAGGCCGGTCAGCGGTTGCTGCCCCGCCCACTCCCGTCGTGCCCGGTCGCCTTTGCACTGGTGCCCTCTGGCTGAGGAGGCGGAGGCTGCAGGATGTCGGGGGGTGTTGGATGGTGTTGGGCGGGGGTCGTCCCGCTTTCTACCAGACCCCCAAACGGAGGTGCCCGAGATTAGACCCCCCCCGTCCCAAGGAGCATCACCCGATGAGGCGTTTCTCAGGGAAGCTGGGAGCCGGCTCTTCCCTACGCACCCGCTGCAGCAGCCCGGGGATGGGAGGGTAAATTGAAGAGGAAAGGAGTGGTGGGAGAGGAATAAGCACAGAAAAACAGCCCTTGAAATCCAGTCGCACTGGTAACAACAGGCTTTTCCTCCTCCAGGGCTTGCCTGTTAGTCGGGGTCGGTGTCTCCAGCACCTCTGCACAGATGCTCTGCCGAACACAGTGCTCGTTTCAGTGTGGACTGTCTGGTGCATGAACGGTGCTTCTTTCTGCTCTCTGTAACTACCTGAGATTGTTGGTCTCTTCTCCCGAGTGACTAATGATAGGATGAGAGGCTTAAATTGCTCCAGGAATGTGACCTGCTGGCCACACTTCTCCTAATGCATCCCAGGATGCCATTGGCCTTCTTGGCCACGAGGGCACATTGTTGGCTCATGGCCGCCCCCTGTCCACCAGGACCCCCAGGCTTCTTTCTCCAGAGCTGCTCACTAATACATCAGCCCCCAGCCTGTACTGATACATGGAGTTGTTCTTCCCCAGATGCAGCACCTTACATTTGCTTTTGTTAAATCTCATTAAATTTCTCCCTGCCCAGCTCTCCAGTCTGTCCAGGTCTCTCTGGATGGCAGCACAGCCTGCTGCTGTGTCAGCCACTCCTCCCAGTTTGGTGTCATCAGCAAACTTGCTGAGGGTTCACTCTGTGCCCTTATCCAGGTCATTGATGAATATATTGAATAATACTGGACCCAGTACTGACCCTTGGGGAATGCCACTAGTCACAGGCCTCCAGCCAGACTCTACTCCACTGACCACAACTCTCTGGGCTCTGTCCTTTAGCCACTTCCCAATCCACCTCACTGCACCATGACTCAATCCACACTTAAGCTTGGCTGTGAGGATCCCATGGGAGACTGTATCAAAATGCCTGTTGGACATTTGGCAGTGTGCATGGGGATTTCCCCAGCTCTTGAGCCATGATGTGGAGGGAAGAAAATAATCCATTGTATTTCCTGTGATTGGGGTTAGATATTGGAAAAAGCCTGGGAGATCAACCCAGTCCAGGAAGAAAACGGTACAAGTGGGAGGGATGATCACCACAATCCCTGTTACTCTTCCCTGCAGAGACAGCCATTTCCAGAAGGAACAGCACTGTGGAGAAGTGGCAGACAGCCTGTCAGGAGCTTTAGGAGATGTATCACTGAAGTACTGAGGGCCAGGGTTAGACCCTCTTTAGGAACAGTACCTTTTCTGCAGTAAAACACTTTTCAGCAAACCCCTTTGGACTGTTGTCTTCAGGATGAAGTCCTTTCAGGACTGTATCTGTGAGAATGTCAGAAGAAGTTTACTAGAGGATGATGGCCATAAATGCCTGCAAGATGAGGCTTAACATGTGATAGCTCCAGGCAGGAAAGGGAGTAAATACACCCACTGGTCATGGAACTGTGGCTCTCAGGATAAGAGACTTTTATATAACTTTATAGTGGCAGATTTTGGAAAATAATCCCTGGTCATGAGAAGAAATGGAGTTCTTCAGAGAAAGCATTTGAACAGAAATAATTTGCATGCAGGAAACAAAATAAAAGACTAAAAAGGATGAATTACCAGGAGGACCATAGCCTATTTCCTGGATTCCAGAGAGCAGACATAGTATATTTTTGTAAACTGAACTGTATTAAATATAATTATAACTAGAGATTTCACTTTAAGCCTTTGGCTTATTGTACTGCTAAATCTGTCAACTACCATTGTCCTGGGTTCAACTGGGATAGAGTTCATTTTCACAAAAACATGGGAGGGGGCACAGCCAGGACAGCTGTGAAGTTCAACTTTGGACAATAACTTTCACATTTTTTTTAGGTTTCTTGTGTCTCTCTTTTTCCCAAACAACTCAGAAGTGGCTAAACCCATTGCTTGAGATTTTGCCAAGAGGTTCACACCTCTGATTTTACGTGTATTTTCTTGCAACTGCAGTCCCAAGTAATATTCCCTTAATTATTTTAGGTCATTTGAGAATGATTCTGCCTGTTACTCCAGTTGGCAAAAATGCAGAATCATTTTTGGAGAGGACAGTGAATTATAGCATGGCTAATCATGGCACATTCCACTTCCTCATAAACTGAAGAGTGCTCTGGAAGTGATGTTTTCATTTTTCTTTCAAAACACTGGTAAGCACACTGCCTCAAAAGAAAGACAGTATAGAACCAGTATATTATTATCATTTAACCAAATATATTATTATTATGATGATTTAACAACTGAAATTGAGAAAAAGACAAAAGTAACAGCAGAGGAATGGGGAAGAAACTAGTGACAGTGAATCTAGTGTAACAGCAGCCTAAAAGCTGCTATGTTTTTGTATTTATTGGGACAAAGAGGAGCAAGGATGGACTTGGAGGTTGGTTTTGAAGTGATTGAAGTTTTCACATACTGAATGGATAAAAGCATGCTGAAAGAAGGAAGGAAACTTCTGCTTAGCCTAAATGATACTAGACTGTGGGCTGGGGGAAGCCTCAAAAATAGACATGTTGATCAAGTGCTGGAGCCCTTTGGGAAGAGCTTTCTCCACTGTATGAATCAATCGATTAAAATGCAAATGTGGCTTTTCAAAGACATGTGGTCCACAGGAAGGGCTTGAAATCTTTCCCTCCTCTTTTTGCCCATTCCTCTTCTGCACTGCCAGAACTCTCTCACCCCTGTGCCTATCAGCTGGGCTTTTGATGATGAAGCAGATTCTCTTCCTCACCCCAGGCTGTGATAAGTCCTGTAAGTTTTCTCTGTCTACAGTCTCCTCACAGCTGTCTTGTTTGTCTGGGCTGTTTGCTAGAAAGCCTTCTTTTTCCATACGGCTACTTTCTTCTCCAGACCTATCTCTTCTTGGGGCTTCTCTACAAGTACAGACCTGCTTGTTCTAGATTTCCATTGAGAATCCTTCTTTTTGCTGCTTTACTCTTTTTGGGTGGAAATAGGGCTAGAATTCCGTCTTATAGATATCTTAAGAGAAGGGCAGTGGTTAAACTTTGTGTCAGTGGGTTTAAGCCCAGCTGTTAATACCACTTACTCCACAGCAATCTTTAGACTAGACATTTTAAAATGAAATCTCGGACGGAGAGCGGAATTCAGTGCCAGGCACAGACTTAGTAGAAACTGATGTACACAAAACTTAAAGCAAAATCTACTTTAAAAATCAATGTTCATGTAAACCTTATATTCTGCCTAGACTTACACCAACACTGTGGTGTGAGCCTAGGCAGAATTAACCAACACAGGGTGAATTTCATTCTGTACAGAAAGAGATGTTTGGCCGTCACCTAACAGTGTCCAGAATTCTTAAATTCTTCCCTTTGCTCCCCAGGAAACCGTACAAACACTGCTAAGATCAATATCAGCCATGCATGATTTTGAAATCCTAGTTTATGTGTGTAATAGCTACTTAAAATAGATTTCTGATGTCTTCATTTTTGGGCACTGAATGAAAGTATGTCTTCAGCAGCACAGGGAGCTCTAGAGCAGGGCTCAGAATCCATGAAGGCAAATTTACAAGCTCTCTTTCTGGAGGACTGGGTAATACGCAAAGACATCCTCACAGCTCCCACAAACATACTTCATATGATTGTGATTTTCATTGTTCCGTCCTCCCTGTTCAGAGCTGCATTTGAAGTTTATTAATCCCAGACTGTGACTGCTTATCACTTTCAGACTGTAACATGAGTAACTGCAAATTAGTTCCAGTGTACTCAATTTCTGAGCTTTAAGTGTCTGAATTTTAGTTAGTGAAGTTAAAATTCTACTTGATATTCTGGTCATGTGCCTCTTTCTTAATGTGTTGTGACTGTTGCTCTTAAAAAAAAAATAAAAAATAAGTGGGGGGTGGCGGGGGGGAAAGAAAGAAACCTTTTAATCTGTCTGTTTCAGCAAGACTGTATTTTTCTTACCAAAACTCATGTAAGATTGATTTTCCCCAAGTGTCAGATCAAAGACACTAGTTCCAGCTGTTCTTGGTCAGCTGTTGTCATTGGTAACAACTAATTAACAACTAATATGGCAGCACTCTTAAGTTTCTGGAATTTATTTAATTCACAAGGAAAGCAAAGAAGAAAACAGCTAAGGGAAGTCCTGCATCCTGACTTGTCAGCAGAAGAGGAGAAAAAATAAATATAAGGTGATGTCTCAGGCATGTCTTTGATGTTGCAGTGTCTGCATCCAAAAGCTTCAAAGACAGTGTTTTGGTTTCTATCTGAAGATCAGGTCGTAACTCTAGCAGAACACTTCTAGCAGCTTCCACTGGTTTTTCCTCTGACATTTTCCAAACACTCTGTATTTTGTATGTGCACAATGTTATGTTATATATTATTCATTAGGCAGCCCAACTGGAGGTAGTCTCAGGGTTTTCTATCACCAAGTATCTCAGGGTGTTTGTCACCAATAATACTTGGTCCCTGAGTATCACTAACAAAGAAAAAGGTGAACATTACTCTGGAATGTGTTAACAGGTATGTTATGGATGAGACATCTGTGGGGGGGAATTAAGCTGCTCTGTTTGGTACTGCTGAGGCATCTGATGACAGTGTTAAGCCCAGTGTTGGGCACTGCACTTAAGAAGTATGTGAGCTACAGAAAACAGCAATGAAAATGAGAACAACAACAAAAAAAATCTGTCAAAAACCGTTTGAAGGCCCATGGGATATCAGAGAACTGGACATCTGTGTCCTCAGGGAGACACTACAACAGGCATTGGGTTAAATTACAACAAGAAAGATGAATAATTTTTTTTTTGTCAGGCACATGAACAGGCTGCAGAGAGAATCTCTGTCCATGGTGGTTTTTAAGAACAGCTTAGACAAATGTAATTAGGGTGATATCAAATTATAGTTACCCTGTCTCAGGCCAGGAGATTGGTCTAGGTGAGCTCTGGGGCAGTGAGGTGGGTGTTGAGCTGTGGGTAGGCTGGTTGTTAGTGATCCATGCGCTCTGGCTTCATGACAGTGGAAAGTGTTTCAGTGTGAACAGTCTGGTAAGACTGGGATGCTGAAACAAACACAGCAAAAGAAGGAAGAAGCTGGTGAGAGACCAAATGTGATACAGCAACAACAAAAGTGTCTGCTCAATTCACCAGCAGCATTAATTAACAGCAGCCTGCAGTACCCAGAGCCCCCATGGTATTCCTATGATATGTGGCAAAGTGTTTGCAAGTGGCAAAGATACAGATGCTTCTAATATCCAGGGAAATGTGGTGGTATTGAAGCAAGAAAGTAATGTTTTGAAGTTGGGTTCCAGAGATTTAGCAGAAAAAATATTTTAGTCATAGTGGGAAAGCTAGAACTGATTCTGTCCTGGTGTCTACATCATCTCCAGACCAATGGCTTTGCACATGGAGTATGCTGGGTGTGCTCATTTTCAATGGAGGCACGCAAGAAAGGTGGGTGAAAGGAAGACCAAGGAGAGCCAAGATGAGCAGTCTTTTATTTTTGGTGGTTAAAAAGTTAAACAATATAGTGTGTGAACAGACCACCAGCAGCATAAAAAGAGTAGTAGAAATTTACACCACATAATGGGAAGTTATGGGACTCCAAGAATGCAAATGGTCTGGAAATATGAAGATGTAAACCACCGTGTAACAATGTTCAGGCTGATGGCTTTGCTTACTTTAACACCAAATCTGTCATGAAATCAATGACCTTTTCATGTCAAAGGGTTGGTTGGGATGCAGAATTTTCACACGCACGTCATTGTCGTGTATTAGTGTCATATTCTCTTATTAGCCAGTATTAGGGAACTCTGCTGGCTCCCTGGGGTCCAGGTGAAGGACATCACTAGGAAACTTCCTAGCCTGGTACGACTGAGGTGTTCAAAAAACATCTGGATGTGGCACTTCAGGACATGGTTTAGTGGTCATGGTAATGTTTAGTAGAGGGTTGGATTTGATGATCTTGAAGGTCGTTTCAGACTTTCTAGCAGGGTCTGTTGTGACAGGATAGGGGGTGATGGATTTAAACTAAAAAAGGGGAGATTCAGACAAGAGAGAAGGAAGAAATTTTTCATGCTGAGGGTGGTGATACCCTGACCCAGGTGGCACAGAGAGGTGGTCGCTGCCCCATCCCTGGCACCATTCCAGATGAGGTTGGCCGGGACTCTGAGCAACCTGCTCAAGTAACCTGCTCTGCCCCTGTTCCATGCAGGGGGGTTGGACTATACTTTTAAATTTCTCTTCCAATGAAAACGATTCTGTGATTTTATTAGAGAAATTGAATGAGGAAGAAGGACTAAGGGACTGCAGCATCTGACGTATGAGAAGCTGAGAGAGTTTGGATTGTTAAAGCTATAAAAGAGAAGGATCTTATCCATGTGTGTACAAGGGGGGGCAAACAAGACCGAGACTCTTTTGGGTGAAAGGCCAGTGGGCAGCAGGCACAGGTTGAAAAACAGGAAACTCTACTTAAACACAAAAAAACCTCATTGTTTTTCTTGTGAAGATGATGGAACAGGTTGCACAGAGAGGTTATGGTGTCTCCATCCCTGGAGACATTCAAAACCTATCAGGACAAGGTCCTGAGCAACTTCTACCTGTCCCTGGGTGAGCAAGCAGGTTGGACCAGCCATTCACCAGAAGTCCTCTCCTGCAACCAGAAGTCTGTGATTCTGCGGGACGGAGGAAAGTTTGCCTTCCTAATGGTGGCCAAAGCAGTATTGCATTTGATTAGAGCCACCACCCAGTACTCTCCCTCTCCTGTGCTCTGTCATTTCTGAAGATGCAATCCAGATCCTTCTTGCTTTTGTGCGCCATAAACTTGGTGAAAGGAACGCTGCTCCTCCTGGACCCCATAAACCACGCGAGGGGGTGGCCTATCAACACCAAGGGCACCTTCAGGGCACCCAGACGAGTTCATAGGGGTCCTGCCGCCGTCTCGTCCCCGTCCCCAACAACAGTTGGGGTGGCCACTGCCCGACTTCTCCACAGGTCCTTCCACAGGGAAACGAGCCCGCAGGGAGGTGCCCATTGGAGCCGCCTGGATTCGCTCGGGCATGTCGAGGGGGGAGAGGCTCCCGAGTACCGGAGAGGAGGCCTGAGGGGGCCCGGAGGGAGCTGGGAAAGAGGCAGGACAGAGTCAGAGAGGACCGAGACGCTCGCCTCGCCGCCTCCGCTCTCCCGACCCGCGGCGCAGGCGCGGCTACGGGAACGACAACTCCCGTGAGGCGCCGCGGCGGTAGCGCGTGCGCGCGGCGGAAGCGCGCAGACGCCGGGGAACGCGGCACGGCGGGGGAGGGGAGCGCCTGATGCAAGAGGCGAGCGCGGCCGTCGCAGGCAACCGCTGACCGTGTCCCTTGAGCGTCCGCAGCTCTGCCCGCGTCCCGCTCCGCGCACGGCCGCAGCCATGTCGGGCGACGAGGTGAGACCCGACGGCTGCCCGCCCACCTTCGGGGAAGCCGGGCTCGAGGCCTGGGCCGCGGCCGGAGCCGCCGCCATGTGGGGGACTGGGCCCGAAGCCTGCGCCGGACGGAGAGCGCGGCCTCCGTTCCGGAGCAGAACCGGCGTCTCGGGGCTCGGCGGTACATTGCACGGGTCCCTCGGCCCCGCTGGAGGGTACCGGCCGTTGCCCCGCTCGCCGACCTCCCTGGGCGGGGACCGTGGCTGCCTCTCAGTGTGATGGGCGGAGGCCAGGCCGCGCCGAGTGGGGAGCTGGCGCCTTCCCCGGGAGCGTTCTCGGCTTCTGCGCGCTGCAGGGTCCCGCCCGACCCGCGCCATGGTCTGGCCCCGCATATCGTGGGAAGGCCTAAAACTCGGCCGGAGCTCCCTGTGGTCTGCCGCCGCCCACATCTGGCAGAAGGAGGACCGGGGAGGAAGGCAGATGGCCCCCGCCAGCCGTTCTCTGTCGTGTTTTGTGCTCTCCTAGTGATATGTAGCGTTCAGTCAGTTTACTTGACTCTGGAGCTTTAGTGTGTTGCGTTTTAAGGGAGCGAAATAGCTACATCTTAACAAATGATGACTTCAGGTTTCCCGAATCCAGTGGAGTTTGCTTACGCACGCTTCCAGGGAAGTACATACATCTGACTCTGAGAAATACCTCACATATTGTCGATGGCGCCTTTACTAACCTAATTTCAATTTCTTTTGTGGGGAAAAAGAAACTTTACACTTCTGAGGTTCTAAGTAGTATCCTGATGGATGATACTGTAGGCTGTGGGAAATGGGACTGGCTGAATACTTGAGATAGCTGCTATTGATCATCCTTGTATCTTCTTTCTGGTTTTGTTTAAAATATCCATGTGGCTTATTTCCATCTGGGCAAAGCGATCACTACCTTTGGAAATAGGCAAGTCATCATTTGTCCTAAGTAATAATAGAGAGCTAGTATAATAATTTGAATAGTAGCTGAGACTGGCTTAGCCACTTTAACATCTAGAATGAAAGCACAGCATTTTAATGCCTAATTGTATCCTTGCAACTGCAGTTCTGATGTCGAAGTTGTATTCTGATTGTGGAAGTTGGCACCCAGGAATTCTTGGATCAGCTGCTTTCTGTCTCTGGTGACTGTAGACAAGTTTGTCTGGAGCTTCCTGGTTTGGATTTAGTATAGGCAAGAAGTAAAATTATTTTTCTTGCATAATGGTTCTGTTCTCTTCTGTCATTGAGGTGACATCAGTAATATCTATAGTCGTATATTACACCTCTGGATTGCTTTATGTAGCAGGCTGACAGAGAATAAAACTGGTAGCAGATTAATATTAGAGTTGAACTGACACTGCTAGATCTTCTGGCTAATGTATGTGTGAGAGTGAGCAAGTGCATGTGCTTTCCAGAACTTCTGTATATCTGGTTGTTATGAGCCAAATAGTTCGTTATTGACAAAGTTGGTGAAACGTTTTTAAGCCAACAATCCTATAAAGTTGTGGAGGGTGAAGACACGTGAAGACACATTTGCACATCACACTAGTATAGATGTTAAAAAACTTTTGGTTTTGTTTTTTCTTTTTGCATTTGATTGTAGTTTAAAAAATTCAGAGCCATGTACAAAATAAAACTCTGGATGTCCAGGTGCTGCCTTAAGTGTGACACGGCAGAGACAACGCAGGTCCTATATGCAAGGGCATGCAGTCTGTTAATGGCTATTAGCTTTATTAAAAATCCTACTGTGTCTATCATCCTATTAGATAACTAAAAGCTCTTCTGATCCTATAGTTTTATGAAGCTTCAGAAAATGCTACTAGAGAATGTGTTTTGAGCAGCCAGAGGGCTTAGATGTTGATTGGTCTTGATAATTTTGCACTCCATGGTAGACACCAGCTCACTGTATTGTCAGGACACCTGAAGAGCTTCATCAGTATAGAGTTGCTGTCAGCATTGTAGACATGTCTGTGTTTATTCCCACTAATGGGAATTTATTTGTGACCTCTGTTAGATTGCCCAGCATTTGCCATTGTCACAGCAGTTTCGAGTAGTGTTGGGTTTTGTCTTGAGAACTCCATTTGAGCTTCGATTCTTTTTTTATTTTTATTTTTCTCTTTGTTTTTTAACTTGCTTATTTTCCAGAAGTTGGGATTTTGACTGTAGACATTTGAAACAAGAAGTATATACATGGAGTTGGGTGTGAGAAAGAGCTGTGTGGTCTACAGAAACTCCATATGGGAGTTTGGCTTTGAGACCAGAAAAGCAGGACAGACAGAACTGTTTTCTACACAGGAAAAGCCTTGGCTTTGGTGCCTGTGGCCTGAAGGCTACAGCCCTTTCAGCACAGGGCCTACAACTTTGCAGAGCTATTCAGTGCTTAAATGGTATTGTAATGTTTTGGTTAATCGAACATGCTGACTAGAAAAAAAGAATGAACCTTCTGAAAACGTCTAGCTCAGAAAGACAAAATGCAAATTAGCCAGGTTATCAGATTTTTTTGTTTACATCAGGATTTGTGACCAAAGACTCCTGCTTAGCTCTTGTTACAGCCCTTGGTGGACAAATGATTTCAGGCGTAGACCTGAGGTTGTGGAACTCTTGTAATTGTTTCCTGAGAGAGTCAGCGCGACTAGTTCTTAGATTTGCGGAAGCTTGGCGTGGCCCAACTGGCTGGAACATGCAGTGCTCTTTTCATGGCCAGCTACGGTGGTTTTCTCAGTGTTAAAATTGTCTCCTGTGTCCAGCAGTTGTCCTTGCTTGTTAACTTAATTGAATGTAGTACTGCTGAAGACACATTCTGTCTCTTGCAGACACTAGATACTGTGCTTTATAGTGCTTCAGAATGGAAGGTGTCCTTTTCTTTGCAAAGAGGAGTGATTTGTGGGCTGATTCCCTCACAGAAGCTATTAGACCAAATGTAGGCATTGTTTGCTTAATTGTGTGACAAGATGCAAAACTTAAGTCTTGCAAACCTTCTTCATTGAAATGAGTCATGGTCTTGAAAACTGTTCATGTGCTTGTTCCCAAAGCCCTGGACTTCAGTGGATGCAGGCAGCTTTCCTTCTTTCAACATGCAGTGGATGTCACATGGGGAAGCCATCAGACAGTGTCACTGGTTGGGTGCATTCGTTGATGACTCTGTGCTACTAGGGTATGATTCACATGTGTGTCTAACTGAGCATTAGAGGGTACCCTCTGACAGAACTTCATTGGAAATCTTTCTACTGCAGTGTGTACAAGGAAAGACACCCTTCAGCAGTTTGAAAGCCTTAAGTGTCAGTGTCCTATATGTGTAGGATGCTTTTCTGATGCTTCAGACACTTGTATGTACAGTTTATTGCCTTTCAGCAGAGTCTTTATGAAATCCGTAGGCTCCAGAAAATTGGAAGAGTATCACAGTACTATCACACGGGGGGAGAAGGGCTAAGAAAAGATTGCTTGGGCGGGGGGGAGTGGGAGAACTGCTCCTTTGATGAAGTGGTGAGTGAGGGTACTCATGATGTGGAATTTTAACTATCTGTAAGAACATGCTTCAATTACTAGATAAGAAAAACTGGAGAAAGAGTCTCATGCATCTGAAATTGTTTAATGTGTTCAATATAAGCTATGGTATGAAAATATGGCCAGATATACACCACAAAACTGACCAGTAGCTAGTCTGTCAAACTTGCAACTTAAGTGAAAAGAATAAGAAGCATTAAGAAGCATTACAGTGTTGGAAGACGGAAGAGCTTGTTTGTGAAATACCTCAAGTCTGCAGATGGGGAATAGGTTAAAAGTGAGTTCTGGGGTTAGTGCCTTCTCACAGTCGGACTAGGTGAATTAAGCTTATTTGGTGGCTGAAGAACTCATGAACAGGTTTAACCACTTGGTCTTTGAGGTTCATTTTCCCATCTCTGGGAGAAACTGATGAGAAGTGTTTTGAATGTTTTGTGATACAGCATAACCCGTATCTTCTAGGTTTCCACCTAGTCCAGAGCATCCTTGTCAAGAGAGTTGTTGGTAAATCTTGCCTTGTAATAAATCTGGAAATTACTGTGGCTCACAAATGGAAGTACCAAGTGTAACTGATACACCATCAGGCTCTGTTGTATAGGTTTCATATATATTACAGTTTTGGTTGGTTGTTTTTTCTTGTGCTGAGTGGTTCAGTGGTTAATTCACATAGTCTTACCTCAAAATTCAAGTTACTAATTATAATAAAATGGAAAAGTAGCTGGTAGGCTGTCAAATATTTACAGCTTTAATGTATTTTCAGCTGAACTAATGTATAGATGGCAGGAAACTTGGACTAGCGTAGGAAAAGTAGCAGAAGCTCTGAACTGTCAAGAAGTGTTGTAAGCTCTCTTTTTCTTGTAATGATTATGCCCTGGGACAAGCTCTGTGGTGTTTGTAAAGCCCACATAACCACTGTTTTGAGTCAGTGAACTCCTGTTACATTTTTACAAGTCTAGAAAAGCTCTTGGTGAAATTGACGCCAGGGAACCGTTTGCCTAAGAGAGGGAATGTCAAGAGAAGCTTGCAAGGTTTTATAAATGTTTAATGGTATGTGATTACTGCACTGCTGAGGAACTTTTGGCTTTTACAGATGATTTTTGATCCCACTATGAGCAAGAAAAAGAAGAAAAAGAAGAAGCCCTTTATGTTGGATGAGGAAGGAGGAGATACACAAGCGGAAGAGACTCAACAGTCGGAAACAAAAGAAGTTGAACCAGAGCCAACAGAAGACAAAGATGTTGAAGCAGATGAAGAAGAAAGCAGGAAGAAAGGTACAGTGAATCCATGCAGATAAACTCTGAGAGGTAGTCCTTCTGTATTTTCAGACAACAAGCCCTCTTTCAAGACTTTGGCATTGCAGTGTATAGTGCTGGGGCCCAGGTTTGTTTAGAGGCTTGTGGGTAATACTCCATGGCCTGTTTGGAAGGCACATTTGCTTCCTGCTTGAAACCAAGTTCACAGGCTTAGGAAAAATCTACTTTCCTGAGTCAGAGTCTCTTGAGTGAGACAATGCAAAGAACATCCCTAAAACAGTTATGAAGTTCTGTATTTTCCACCTGCAGTTGTTGCAATAATTACACAGTTACAGCTGTTTTTAATTTGAACAATTCAGCAATAATGTGATAACAGAAATATGGTTAAAAGGGTTTCTAGATTTTGGACAACTGTGAATGTGATAACTAGGGTATTCTTTGGAATGTTTCAGGAAATAAGCTTGTAATTGTGTATATAAGCTTGCTTTTTAAATGGAGGCCAATGTCATTTCCAGATGACCTGATTTAGGGAATGTTGTTCTTAAATCCAGTTTGTTGATGAAATTGGCTCCTGCAGTAGACCAAAGAAGCTATACCTTTCTCCTACAGTTTCCTTTTTTTTTTTTTTTCTAAGCATCTCTACTGTAATTATAAGGGTGGCTGGCTTCTCTTGTACAGCAGAGAGATTAAGAAATTTAAAAATACTTAAATGTGGTTAGAAGATGCAGAAACTGTGAAATAGTAATGAGGTATTTGGGGGTAGAGGAGAGTGACCTCTTTAAAACCTGAAGGATATCTGTATTTATACAGATATTTCATATCTGTAGATATAAAAGCATATCATTGTTTATGTCTTACATCCATATCTTCAAAATATTATAGTAAATTAGAAACCTTAATGTCAAAACTGTTTCTATAATTATTATGCTTCTGGCAATCTTCTGTTTTCCAGATGCAACAGACGACCTGGATGATTTGAACTTCTTCAATCAAAAGAAAAAGAAGAAAAAACCAAAAAAGATCTTTGATATAGATGAAGCAGAAGAAGGTGTAAAGGTTTGTTTACATAACTAGACCATCTTGTTGGTGCCTGAAAACTTGATGATTTTCATTTTCTGAAGATTGGCAGTGTAGGAGTTGTTTCAAGTCTCTCATTGTGTCTTAATGCAGCTAAAAGTGAAGCTTAGGTTTCACTATGTCTTTCATGTATAGTAGGTACTGCTGAATGTTTTGCTTCTCCAGGGCTTTTTGTCCAGAAGGAAAAAAAAAAGTCTTAATTGATGTGCAGAATGAGCAGTTCTGCAATCTGTAGTTAAGAGTTGACTTGCATCAGGGTTAATTGTCTTTTGTGGCAAGAGAAGTAAAGCAGTGTCAGAAGCCATTCAAAGAATAGTCCTCTAAAGCCCAGCCCTTCAAATAGAGGGTATATATCTGCTAAGAAATTTGGTTTTACTCTGTGTTTTCTTCAGAAATGATTGGCTAATGTTCTGTGTTCCAGAAGGTGTGTGAGATATTTTTACTCATCTCAAGTTTATTCCAAGTCATGTCTTTGTATCATGTGTTAGTGTAACTGCCAATCCCAGAGAGCAAGAGGATGGAGAAATGTTATGTGTAAACCTCTATTTTAGATTTTGCCTTTTGGGAAAGAAAATTTTCCTCTGATCTGCTCTAGACAGGTGAAATACTTGCTCTGCATGTGCAGAATTGTGATAACAAATTGGTCTGGCTGCAGGTAGCACAGCTTTGCCTTACTTATTGACTGGCATGTAGTGTTTGATCACTTACACTCTAAAACAGCTGATGCCTTGAGGTAAATATAGCATGACCTTGTTCTTTACCAGCCAGAAGCTAGACCAGAATATTATTTCCTGCACTGGTTGCTTGGTAAGAAATCAACTAGTCCAAAGGAAATAGTAGAAACTTTTTTACTACAAGACTGCACTGTTAGACTCAGGTACATCATTATATCTGAACTTGAGATGTAGTAGTGCAGAGATCCCTTCAGTGTACTTTAGTTCCATTCTTACCTTTTAGGTTTCAAGATTGTGGTGGATATTCCTAGTATTAATTTAGTGGAGTGTACTGCTAGTATTACTTCTAATGTTGTGCAACGGAGACTTGTGTTTGATACTGTAAACAATGGTCTTATTTTTTTCTCTGCAGGACTTGAAAATCGAGGGAGATGTGCCAGAGGCAGTAGAACCAGAAGATGACCTTGATATCATGCTGGGCAATAAAAAGAAGAAAAAGAAGAACGTGAAGTTTCCAGATGAAGATGAGATAATGGAAAAGGATGAAGGTGAAAACACAGTTTAGCTCAGTGAGATGTTGAAAGTGAAATGTTGCCCATGTTGTGGGTGAACAGATTTTGTTCAAGTGACTTTTTTTTTCCCTTTACTACTGTATTGTTTATTAGAAAAATGTTCTATAAAAGCACTATAAATTTCCCATAAGTGCTGATGTCCCTGGAAGGCAGACAGAGATGACTTGTATTGGAATCTTCTTTGATGTACCTTTTAGAAATGGTGTAAGCATGAGGTTAAATAATGTTTCTTTTCTTCTTAATGGACCCCAAACAACTTTCTTTACAGCTTTTGAGGATGAAGATAGCAAAAAAGATGATGGAATTTCTTTTAGTCTTCAGTCAGGACCTGCGTGGGCAGGCTCAGAAAGGGACTACACATATGATGAGGTAATGCTCCAAAGCCTTCTTAAACATATTTCCCATGATGATGTTAATCAGTAGATCTGGGCCTTAGGCTCCTATGTCCTCTTTCCAACTTAGAAGACTTGTCAAAAGCTCATGAACAGAAAAAGAATAGAAAGTGCATCTTTTATGGCAGTTGAATCTCGTATAGGACTAGATTAGTGGTAGTTAAAACACCTCTGCAAATAGACTGAGGTGTTGTAAGTGATGAAGGAAACCCTTGGGGAACAGACTTTTTTAGTTTGCGTTTATCAGAACATTTTTTGAAGTGTGTGTTCAGAAGCATATGGGAACATGCTGATGGGCAAAGACAGTCTGATATTCCTTGTGAGCGCTGCATCAAGCTCTTGAGAAGTGCCAGACTTCATCTGAGAAATGCCAGAAATTCATGTCAGTGTAAATCCTCTTCTTTTTGCAGTTGCTCAATAGAGTATTTAACATCATGCGGGAAAAAAATCCAGATATGGTGGCTGGAGAGAAACGGAAATTTGTCATGAAGCCTCCACAGGTCGTAAGAGTAGGGACCAAGAAAACATCTTTTGTCAACTTTACAGATATCTGCAAATTGTAAGTTTCCTCCTAAAAGTTCCCAGGAATAGGGGATGAATGCACTTTGTTGTGGCTGTTGTTTTGAACGCCTGTTTTCTGGCAGAAGATTATGGCAAATCTGAAAGCTATTGCAGTCATCCTGTTCATTTCCTCTACTTCTCTCTGTAAGATGTATATGGAGAGGATGTACTGAGATAATTTTTTATTTTAGGCTTAAATTATGAAAATGATGGGTTTGCTATATGCACCTCATGGACCGAAACTAAACCTATTGATTTTGTGACTTCACTGGCTTCTATAAAGTTTGTGGTTGGATCACCAGTGATACTTAATTTACAGAGTTCTGGTTGGCATGGGAGTGGGAAAAATGTCTAATTTGAGCTGGCTACAGGTGCTTTTCTTTTGGTAAATGGTATGGAGTTCAGCTTTTTTTTTTTTTTTTTCCCCATTGTTTTTTCCAGATTTTTCTATGTCTTAATTACTTCTTTTGAAGGTAGTTCTTTATGGGCACTTCTGGGGATGCTTATCTGATTTGTTTATTGAGTGTGCCAGAAAGCAGTCCTGATGAAATCATATTGAGGTTCTTGGTAGTATACAAAAGTGAATTTTTATAACACTTTTTCAGGGAATGTTGTAGGGTGGGAAAATGAGATAGAAAACTTAATAGTTATTGTGAGTTTGATTTTTGAGGGGGTATGGTAAAGGCTTTTTGTAGACTGTTCAGCTTCTTTGTGTCCTCACTCATTATCTGCCTGTGCTGCTTGGTGCAGGTTCTCTGGAACTGCTCCACTTTAAACATAGTAATTTAAGGTAGTTTTCGCCTGCCAGTCCTGTATAAATATCGAATTTCTCTGAAGGGGGGAGTTTAAACATATCCTTACTCTAATTTTAGATTACATCGTCAGCCAAAACACCTTCTGGCATTTTTGTTGGCAGAATTGGGTACCAGGTAAGGCTGCTGTGTGCATGTGTGTGTAGGAAGCAGTGGCATCGTAGTTCTGCCTGATCAAAAATAAACTTATTGTAAATCTGTATGTAACAGGATTAAACATCAGTCTTTGGATAAGGGTTTGGATTCCCTCTTTGGGGCTTTTCTTTAAGATGCTCTGACAGCTGAGCTGTTTGTCACAGTTGGCGAGGATGGCCCTGGGGCACCTGTCAACATAAGGGAGATGATAGCTAACTAGGGAAGAGACAGTGCCTGCCTGCCTAATGGCAGGTCTGGTGAACCTGTAGCTAGTTATTCTGCCCAATGATGCAGTTACATCCACCTGTCTCAGCATAAAACCAGTGTTCATTTCTGAAAGAATCACAGCATGGAAGGGGTTGGAAGACCATTGAGTCTAATCCCCCTGCCATAGCAGGGTCACCCAGGGCAGGCCACACAGGAACAGATCCAGGAGGGTTTGTAAAGTCTCCAGAGGAGTCTAGGTCTCTTAACAAAGATTTCATACCATACTGGTGTAGTTTGTGGTTGTTTATTAATTTCTGTGTTGTAAACAACAACATTACTGTATGTAGACATAGGGAATTAAGGAGTCTAACATGTGTATAACAGGTGTTCATTTGAATGGGCTTTGGGGTCTCTTCAACTCCAAATGACTTAAACAAAAAGAAACCTTAATGTGAAAAAAAAATAATCTTACTACATCAGAATGGCTAGAAGAGGATCATATTAGTCATATTATGCCTTATTAGGTAATTGTCTTTGTCACTTCTGAGGTAAGGAGGTGTTAATTCTGTCAAGTTCTTTTGGTTAAGTAGCTTAACTATGAGACTGATCTTTGCTGGAGTTCACTTTTACTGCAGTGAGGGTTATGCTTGGGCAAAACCTATACATTTTCAAGTGCATGCAGAATTTTGAACATTTTTTACCTGCTAAGTAATTCTGTTTTACTCCTATCCTGAGGAATGAATCATTTTCTTGCTTCATGTTTCTGGCTTGTTTGAATGTTTGTCTTCTGCAAATCAAGTAATTAATTTTTTTTCTTTTTAATTAGTGGCTCAATAGATGGTAACAACCAACTTGTAATCAAAGGAAGATTCCAGCAAAAACAGATAGAAAATGTCTTGAGAAGATATATCAGTAAGTATAACTCCCTTTTACACTACAGATCTTTCGGATCTCTTTTGATGACCAGTGACCCACATCTGGCCCACATGTGTGCATGCTGTGGAGATTGTGGGCTAAGAAGCTACAACATTGCTGCAGCTTTATAGTGGAATAGTGCAAGTACAGGTGGTTCTACCATGGTTAGAATAAGCATATAGATTGTACTCTGTCCTGGCACTAAAACCTATCAAGGGAAATAGTAAAAGCATTTGAGAAATGCTTGCTTTCATCTGACTTTCATTTCTTGGCTTTGATGAAGACTGTGGAAAATAACGATAATAGTTATTTTGAAGTCTGTCATTCGTGTTAAGTAACAAATACAGTGTGCATGGTGCTGGTTGAAGGGCTCACAGATTATAGGTAACAAATACTGCTTTAGTGCTGTGTCTTCATAAGTTGCTGACATCTGGAAATGGTTTTTCATTAGAGGAAGTTCCAGAATACCAGTGGAAAGTCTTAATTGGTTGTTACTGTTGTTAAAACACCGATGTTGGTGCATAATTACCATAGGAAGGCTGATCTTTATTAACCTGGGAACTAAGGGCAATTTTTAGGTTGCCCTAACTACTGTGATTTTGATAGTAAACCACGTGTAAGCTGTTAGAAGCATTTTAACAGCCTTTTGGAGTAAAGGCTGAAGAAGTGGTTGCTTTTCTGTTGATAATGCATTATCTTTTAACTGAAAATGAATTCCTTTTCTGCAGAGGAGTATGTCACCTGTCACACATGTCGGTCACCAGACACAATCCTACAGAAGGACACCAGATTATATTTCTTGCAGTGTGAGACCTGCCACTCTCGCTGCTCCGTCGCCAGCATCAAAACTGGTTTCCAGGCTGTCACAGGCAAGAGAGCACAGCTCCGTGCCAAAGCTAACTAGTTTGCTAATCAACACTGGATTTTACAAAGTGTTCTGGGGAGATATGACTGGACAGGCTTACAATCGGAATGGATTTACCATTGTATTAAAACCAGATTGTAAAAACTACAAGAAATTTGGTTTTTGATTGATTGGTCTCTGAAATCCTTGCAAGATGCAGATCCTCAAGCTGTTCACATACATTTGCTCATTGAATATATTTTACCAACTGTAAGGAACATGCTGGGAAAGGAGGTACTTTTTAATCCATTCAGACTTCTGTAAAACACAAGATAAATTAAAGATACTATAACAGTGAGTGTCTTCAATTTGGGTTTTTCCTTCAGTTTCCTCATTTTAAGCAGCTTGTGGGAATGGTTGGCGCGTTTTTCTGCAGATCAGGTCACTAAACTATGTCCAAGACCCAGAATAAACTTTTAAGATAAAGGTTATTTTGCTTTTACATAACAAGATATATTTTTAATTAGGCTATCATTAAACAGAGAAACCAGTCACAAAAAGTCACAGGGATGATACACTGACATGAGAGCTGCTCGTGCTTTTATAGTCACGTAAATATGGGAGTTTTGCACAGAAAGTGACATTGGGACATGTTGATACTACTTAATTAGGCAGAATGTAGCTTTGAGATAGTTCAGACACCATATTGATGCTGAATCTTGCATAGAATTGATTAACTGGACTGTAAGCTTTCGTAGACTTATAATACTGAATTTGGCAATTTCTAGTAGAGAAATATTTGTTTTGTTAAATCCTGCACTCTCCATCACTTTAAAAAGAATCTACTGAAATGCAGAAAAAAGAAAAGGTAACATCGTTATATGATGGCTGAAACACAGTGTCTTATATACATCTTGAATTTACAGAAGATGCTGCCAAGTAGTTTGAATTCCAAATTAGCACATTGTGCTTCTTGGTCATAGCGTGCACTTCTCTGCTTACAGCAAGCACCAGTCACTAGGGACGTGCGTAGTGCCGGCCTAACTAGTTCTTCCAGTGCTGTAGAACGTTTGTTCCAGCTGCCAAGTACAAAGGTGCACCCGGGGAGTGAAGTCCCTGTGAGTTCTGTCAGCAGGGACTCATTTCATCACCAGCCCGGCGCAGTGTCAGAGTAAGGCTCAGGACACAGGTACCCACCCACGCAGGTAAGCAGAGCAGCCTCCTCCCCAGAGAAATGGATGTTCCAAATGCAATTAATCAAATCTCAGAAACGGAGGGTTTTAATCTTTGTATGTATGATGAGACACAACACAGTCTTGCTGAGAAGCCACTTACTTGCTCTTTGAAAACTTGACAGCACTGTAAGGCAAAAATCAAGGTTTTATGGTTGGTTTCTTAAAAGCATTCTGATTTTCAAGTGAGCTATAAGAAATGTTGGATGTATCTGTAAGTGAATAAAGCCAGGATCAGTGCCTCTTGTAACATTATTGTTGTATTCTTATTTTTTTCTCAATTAAATAAGCATTCTCCTGTTGGAGGTAAAACTTTATGGAGAAGTGCTCGTTGCCTTTTTTTTTCAGTGACTTGCTGATAGGAGACGCTAAATAGCTGAAGAACAATGATGCTTTCTATTTTTAAATGCTTCTTACTGTGTCAAATACTTTTTAACATACTTAAAAAAAAACCCCAACAGTATGGCCTTGAGCGAAATTTGACTTCAGTGTATTTGAATCAAAAAGATCACTTTAAATGTTCAAACCCATCATCTGTGAGCTCTTCTGACTCACAGAGAGCATTATGGGTTTATTGATGTATTTTGAGTCTGTGTGTGAAATACTGAAGGCATTGGTTTTCATGACTAATATTTCAGTGAAACATCTTGAGCTGGAGACAGATTTACCTGTTGAATAACCTCACTGATGCATGAAATGTCTTCTGTTTCTAGGAGTGGATATTGATTTTTTTTTAATTTTTTTTTTTTTTTTTTTAACAAGCACCTTCAAGATGGTGTGATTCTGTTCTGCTGAAATAACTGTCTACTATTAGGAAAATTATAACCTCTGTGAAAGGTTCTGGCCAGAGCAAGGATTTAGACAAAACAGTAGTATTTTTATAACCAGAAATGGTGGAAAGAAGGAGAAGCATTTATAAAAAGTTTCAATTGAGACTGGGGCATTTCTGGTTAGTATTGTGCCTGGGTTATCAGCCTTTGTGTCCTCCAGATGTGTGCCCCACACCATGAAATCTCTGATGTGCCTCTATTGTGGGCCTGCTTGGTCACCTAGTAAGCCAGCATGTCCTAAGCAAGAAGAAAATGCTGAAAACAACCAGGATTGTCATGAATTGTATGGGGTGTTCTGCTGTAGTCAGGCAGAATTGTGTGTGATGGTATCTAGGGGTGGAGGTACAGAAATGGAAACCAGCAGGAAAGCTCTGGAAGTCAAGAGGATATGAAGTGGTGATGCTGACAGCTAAGATTCATTAGAGCTGTATCAGTTACTCTTAATATTTTCCCAGCTATCTGTTGCCCCTCTGCTCAGTTTTTTCCTAGAGGTTTATTTCAGATTGGCAGATTTAAGAGTATCCAAGCAAGAGGCTAAGCTTTGAGAAAGAATTGAGGGCAGATGCTTACAGAAAACAGCAGCTGCACAGGGATGACCAGTGGACAACAAACTGCAAAGCCACACCAACTTCCCAAATAATAACTTGCTTTTCTATCTTTAAGTTGTTTTTGCCTTAGTAAATGTTAGTCCCATTCACAGATTCACAGATATTAGGGGTTGGAAGGGACCTAGAAGATCATCTAGTCCAACCCCCTAATGTATAGAGGCAGTTCGGCAGTTAAGCTGAGTTACTGCTTGGTCTGGGCCCAGGTGTCTGTCAGCCTTGGGGGAAAATCTCATGACTATAATATGAGATAACAGAAGGATTTTAGATAAGTACAGCTCTGTGTGTCTTTTCCTTCATTACATGTGCAGATGCAGGGAACTGATGGAGAAGTACAGGTGCTTAAATGATTTTGTGATGGGAGGAGGAAAAAGGGATTTGAAGGAAGATGTTACTAGGAAATTGTGGAATCCTAAAGAGAAGCAGGTTCAAGAGCTCTTGCTGATCTTTAACCTGTGCTGTCTCACCTGTAAAAGCTTTTGGCTTGAAGGGACCTCACATAGCTCCTGTCTACTGCTAAATAATCCACTTTTTTCAGCTCCTACAATCAATGATGAAGACAGGGAAGTGCCTTCAGAGGCAGTTCAGACAAGTAAAGTTTCAGACAAGTGCTAGTTTTTAGGAGCACCTTGGAAGACTCTGCTTTCATTACAGATATTTCACCATAGATTAATATGGGTAAGATCCAGATACACATTCACCTAGGTGTCATATATGTAGACACACTAGACATTCTGAAATATTCTGTATAGGAGAATATGGCTGAACCTGTGCTGTTAGTCTCTGTCACAAGCCCAAGGGAGTAACCATACTTCTTTATAGACAAACAGGAATTTAAACTGGCCCTGGTGCCTGATAGACAGGAGGAACTGGCTTTTCCTCACAGGGAGAAATGCTTTCTCAGTTCCCCTTTGCTTGTGACTAGCACCAGGCTCATTCCTCTCATGCAGCCTTGCTGGTCATCCTTTTTACTGTTTGCGTATTGCAAACAACTGTATTTCTGAAATGAAAGTCATAACTTTATAGCTGTGCTTGTTATTAACCTGTTTTTCTGCCAAATACCCAGCAGAAATCTGTGGTATTTCTGTTGGCAGCCCATTGCTTTCCATAGTGAGTCTCTGGGATCACAGAGACTTTGGCTTTTCTAACACAGAAGCAGCTTCATTAGTTCTATATTCTCTATTAAAGAAAATTAGTTTTAAGAACTTTGTTCCACCCCCCAGCCTTGCTTTGGGTAATTATCCCCTAGATGTAGTGTTTCTTTCCTCCACGTAGAAACATTGCACATGGGTAGGAACGGGACTATGAGACTGAGGGCAAAACACACTTGTGTCTTGTCACCAGTGTTGGGTGACATGTCTGGATCGTGATGCTTTTAATTTGGTCTTACAGCTCTCTTCTGATAACACTTGTTTCACTGAAAAAAGAAGAGTTTTATTGCCTTCAATGCAGGGGGAAAAGCTGGATGTTACTAATTTTGAAAACGAGGGCACAAATGGCAAGTAAAAAATTTTCCATTCTTTGTATTTTTGTGGACTGAAATGGCTTTCTAATCCTGCTCGTGGTGCTCAGAGCCTGCTGCAGGCATTGTACTGTGTTTCTGTTCAGCACCAAAATAGCTTTTTTTTTCCACCATGAATGTGAAAACAGAACTTCTGGGAAATGTGAGCTCATCTGAAATGAAGCTTTAATTCTTTTTCTTTGGTGCATTGTCTCCACACTTTCTAACACCCTCAAACAATAGGTTCTCTTAAAAGTCTCAGCGAGGATTTATTTCTTCTTTGTCCTTTGAAGGAGCTGTGTAAAGATCTCTTCAGTTCTCCTGAAGTGGTTTAGGTTTGAGGCTGTGGTTGCTGTTGAGGGTGCCATTGAGATTTCCCTGTTAGCAAGAAACTGCTTGGGGCTGGCCATGTGGTCTCAGATTTATTTTTATTGTTTTGAGTGTGTATGACAGTTTGTTCTTAATTCCAGACCTACTCCCCTTTCTGAGATTCATTTAACCTGTATACTGAAGTACATTATTTCCCTCCACACTGTTCTGGATGAGGGAGCTAGCCATGAAATCCTGCTCCCAACCAAGAACATACTTGGGCTTGAAGAATGAGGAGTGTGCTGGAGCTGGAGCCCCGTCTGCACCTCGTAGAGATCTTATGGGCAGAGAGGTGTCTTCTGAGCTGGCCAAAATTGGGAGACAGGATGCTTTGGTATATGTGGATATGAAGGGCATCTTCCAACCAGTAAGGAGGGGTTAAACTGGAGCAGAGGGTGAAGATCAGAAATGGATGTCCCAGCTGTGCTGCCAGACCTGTCCTCACCAGGTAACAGTGAGGCTGGAGCATTGCTTAGTCAGCTGCTTGGGTTTGAGAGAGGGGAACGAGCAGGAGAAACATCAGATGAAAGAGCAGCCTCTTGCATACATCAGAGATTCAGCTGTTGTTGACCTGCCCCTGCACTGAGCCCTCTGGTTTGCCTCCAGGCAGGAAGAAATGCCTCCCAGCTTGAATTTCCCACAGACACAGTGGGTATGGCCCCAGGAGAGGTTCCTCCTCTTGGCAGGTCCTTGGGATTTGAAGAGAGAGGCCAACCCATGGTTGTGGGTTTTAAGCCAGTTCCAGACAAGTGAAGCTGGGAACAGCTGTCTGGCAAGATTTAAAGCTAGGCTCTTTTGTAATGGGATAAGAGGAAGTAACTATAAGTAAAAAAATAATAAATAAAAAAAAAAAAATAGATGTTTGTTTTAGTGTAACCTCTAGAGAACTTTGGGGTTGCAGCTTCTTCCTAGGATGTCCGTGTGTCCAAGCTATGAGAACTGGAGAATGTCATGGGGATACCAGGCTGTGAGGTGACACTTCGGGCTGTTACTTTTCTTAATGTTTTTTTGTTTGTTTGTTTTTTTTTTTTGTTTTTTTTTTTTGTTTTGTTTTTTTTTGTTTGTTTGTTTTGTTTTTAACTTGTCCTTTTAGTTTAAATTCACCTTCATTGCTGCTAACATGGCTTTGTTTCTCCTTTTATCTCTGGCATGTCTTGAAGTTTAGGCTTTTGAATACACATGCATATCCCAGGTGGCTGTATTTGCCAGAGGTACATCAAAATTATCTCTGATGCCTTATTCCTACCAAAGCAGCCAAGTGTATGTGTACTACTTTAGAAGAGCTTTTAGGTACAAAGATAATTCATTATGGTATGTTCAGATTATCCTGCTTTCAGTCCCTATTCCTCCTGCTGTCTGCCTGCTTGACCTCCCTTCCCATAAAGCTCTTCATGCATTTACTGAACTAGCGTATTAGGTGCTGAGATGCCAACAGGTCCCTGATTTCTTGTGTTAGCAGTGTGTACAAGCAAGCTCTGCTGCGCTGTGGTAGCAGCCAGCTCAGGTGGCACAGTGACATCACCACCTCTGTCATGGGGAACGTGTGGGGTTGCCGTGGTCTGGGGCTGCTGGTGCAGCTCTTCTGGTCCATTCTCAGGGCTGGCCCTGCCTGCAAAGTCCTGCTCCTGCGCCAGGAGGTGTAAGGATGCTGCATTTGGGTCCCTGTGCCCTGCAAAGGAGTCTTCTGTCAGTTTAAAGGGGTACATTGTTGCACCCAAAGCAGTTTTATCAAAGGAGATGGGCAGGTCGGAGTTCCCAAAGCCTTCCATGTCTCAGCTGTGGTTGTAATGCAGGACACTTTCACCTTGGCCTCCATGTTCTGCTTATGTTGTGCTTGGAGTGTGACAGTCTGTGCTCCAGAGCTGCTGACAGGCTGAAAGCATCCCCATCCTGCTGCTGCAGCCAACCCAACAGCCAAGAGGGGACATCTCCAGTGGTGGATTCAGCTGTGGTGGCTGAGGAGGAGCTGCTGCAGTTGCCTACCAGTGGGGCAGGAGGAGTGAAGAAGTGGTCAGTGAGCAGATGGGAAGGCTGCAGTTTGGTTTGTGGTTCACCCCCAGTGACATCTGCTTGCAAATGGCAGCAAAAGCATCAACAAGGAGGCTCCCATGCTGCAGGTAGCTCTGTGGGCAGGACTGGGTGCCCAAGTTTCTGCTGCTGCCTACATTTCTCAACCCCATCCTTCCCTTTTTCCCCCATCACATCTTGTCTGTCTCGATCGGACTTTATCTGTGTCTCCTTTGCAACTGGTTTGGGTGAATCATTGTGTCTGTGAGTGCAGAGAGGGGTTTAAAGCTGGGAATCCATAGAATGGCAGGGTTGAAACAAGCTGCCCAGGAAAGTTGTGGAGTCTCCTTCTCTGGAGGCATTCAAAATGAGCCTGGACATGTTCCTGTGTGACCCGATACAGGTGATCCTGCTCTGGCCTGGGGCTGGACTTGATGATCTCCAGAGGTCCCTTCTAATCCCTAACATTCTGTGGAAGGGACCTCTAGAGACCATCAAGTCCAACCCCCTCTGCCAGAGCAGGATCACCCAGGGCAGTCCACACAGGAATAGATCCAGGGGGGTTTGGAAAGCCTCCAGAGGAGACTCCACAACGTCTCTCAGCAGCCTATTCATATGAAACTGTTTGAGGAGCTCTCAAATCCCTCAGAGAAAATAATCCACCTGTTAGGAAATTGGGCAGTGAAAAGGTGCTGAACTTGCCCGTTTTCTGGCCAAACTGCTACAGCTCGTTCATACTGACATGTGCCTGTCCACTCACTCCCACAGTGGGGACAGCACAAGAGCAGTGCCAGCCCTGGGGGCACAAGTGGGAGTGACTGCTCAGGCCCCTCTGCCAGGCACAATGCAGGGGGTTTCAGATAGGGCTGAACCCTTTGGGCAGTGCACTGGCCTTGTCCAAGGCTTGGGTGTGTTTTCCTGGCAGAGGATGGACAGGCTCCATCAGGAGCACTTGAGGTTCTTGACCACATCTCCAGATGTTTCCACAACTTTCTTAAGAAGAGGAATTAACTCTGCAGATAATGGGAAGACAATGCGGGAGGGATATTACAACTCTCACAGACACAGCAACTGGCTTTTACAAATTCCCCAAGGAGTGGCTTCAATAACTGAAGTGTTTCCAAAGCACTGTGTAGACTTAGACTGTCATGCTCAAAGTTAATGGGATTTATTAAAGTCAGGGAGGGCTTTTGTTGCCTCTTCTGCCTTAAATTGAGTGCAAGATTATAGGCGTTTTGGCCCGAAAGATTGTCTTTCCATGTCCATAAAAGGAGGATTTGGGACTGGAGTAACCCTCTTCTATTGCTCTAAGGACTGCTTAGGGCAGCATAGGAAAAAGCAAATCACCAAGTCTTCCTGAGCATCTATTATTCTCCTCCAGGGATTTAAGCTCAAAGTGTGTTGGCAACCTCATACAATTCATGTTTCCTTTGCAGAGATGATGAGGGGGCAATGGGGATTGAGACCTTTCATTTTGTTTCCTACCAAGCTGATGCTGCAGTTGCCACCATATGCAGATGGCACAGCACCAAGCAAATGTGAGAAGCCAAGCAAGTCCAGGATACTTGGTAATGAGACCTTCCCTTGGTGGGTGGTGGGGAAAGGCTTTAACAAAAGCTTTTTTTTTTTCCACACTTCACAAGATGGAACTCTATGTATATTCAGTTGAGTATGTATGTGTGGTTGAGTTGCTCAGTATATGGTGGCTATTTTTCTTTATAATGTGCAGATGTTAACTGTTACCCTGGGGGAAACGCTGGGGAGAATGGAATGGCCCAACCCTTGTCCTCCCACATCCCAGCAGGGTAGGGCTTACAGGGAGTGACTCTGTAAGGACACTGGATCATGGAAAAGGAAGTTGGGTGCATGTAGGATGGCACCCCTTCGTATTTCATTGAAGAACTAATGAGATCTGACAGATCTTTTTGTGTCACGGCTATTTGAAATGTCTTGAAGTGGACCACACATCTTTCTGTTAACCAGGACATGCCCAGCAATGGAGCTTCTGCTCTTCAGTATGGTCTGTTCCTCTGGGAGAGCAGAGCGTGGGGTGGGGTTGAGGATGAGGATGGATGGGCTGTGGTTAAAGTGCTGCATTGTGCTCTGAGCATGGAGAATCCCACAGAGTATCTCACATGTGTGTTCATGCTTGGAAAGGTGGGATGAGTGAGTGGGGGACCAGAGGCAACTGTGATCGGGTAACACTTAAATACCACTGGTGGCTTTGGACTGTGGAGTCCTTAAACCTCTAGAGCTTCTGCTGCTCTTGCACTTTCATCTGCCTCTTTTTCCAAAGCTTTGTCCCTCCACCTTGCACCCCTGCAGTGAACTGCAGGAGTAGAACATCTCTCTGATGAGGAAAAGCTGAGAGTCCTGGGGCTGTTTAGTCTGGAGAAGAGTCTTACTGATGCTTGCAAATATCTGCAGGGTGTGTGTCAATAGAAGGGGTCAGTGTCTTGTCACTGGTGCCCTGTGACAGGATGAGGGGCAATGGTAACAAGGTAAAACCCAGGAAGTTCCACCTCAACATGAGGAAAAACTTCTTCGCTGTGAGAGTGAGACCCTGGACCAGGCTGCCCAGAGAGGTTGTGGATTCTCCTTCTCTGGAGACTTTCCAGACCCTCCTAGATCTGTTCCTGTGTGGCCTGCCTTGGGTGATCCTGCTCTGGCAGGAGGTTGGACTCGACGATATCCAGAGGTCCCTTCCAAACCCTAACATTCTGTGAGTCTATGAATGAGTTTCCAGACATCCAGAGGAAAAGTTCCAGTGCCTCTATGAACCCTCAGGGCTTTAGCACAGCCCAATGGATAGACTTTGTGTAAGGGAAAGCAAATCCTATGGACAAGGCTGAAGCTTAGAAATGGCAAGAAGACTTGTCTGAAACAGAGGAAGAAAAATCTGTGTGTATGTAGGACCGAGGTGGACGAGAGTGAAAGCACCTTAGATTTCTTTGTTTTATTATACAGGATCATATGTACAAGGTCACCTTTCTTCCAGACATCAGCATCACAGTTCATAGCAAAAAACCTGCAGCTCATCTCTCACAGCCTAGAAAACAGCTCCACAGCAGCTCAGTGCAACAGAACGGAGCGGTTGTACAGGGACTAACTGGCAGAAGGCTGGGGAAAGCACATTGTTCCCTCATCTCTCCCGAACCACTGGAAACCAAGAACTGCAAATAAAACCTTGTGCTTCAAGAGCCATGCTTGCTCAGGATGGCCTTCAGGGGAGGGCACATTGCCTCCCAGGACCTGTTACCCTTCAAGGAGAGATCCGGTGGATTAAGTCTGGCTTTCAGCACTGGAGCAGAAAGCAGGAGTTGCCTTTCAGAGCACTCTGTACAACCTGGGGTGAGGGGCATGTGTTTTGTGGGAGGGTTTGACCAAGAAGAAGGTGTGGAGACTGTTCTGGGTTCAAAGCACTGCTGTGTGTGTTTTGGAGGGGAAGAGGGCAGATGGTCAGGACACAACTGGTCTGAATAAAGTGCTACATAAGTTTCAGTCCCATCTACCCCTCAGCTCAGAAAAACTGGATAAGCCCATGAAGCAGGGAGAAACATAAGAGAAAGGCTGAGAGCCCTCTTGGGTGTTGTGGCGTAAGGGGGGGTTCCCATGACAAGTCACATGCTGGCTGCTGCAGCTCTCTGCTTGCAGGACGTGGAATGGGTCAAAAGCAGCTTGAGTTTGTGTAGGCAGGGGAGATGCTGTCACACCCACATGCATTGTGCTTGGGGTATTCACTGGTACCAGTCTTCTACATGTTTGTATACCCTTGCTCTGCAGAGACTTTCTCAGTGGTTTCCCAGTGGAGAATGAGGAGACCAAACAACTGAAGATGATGTACACTTTGTTTCTCTTGCTTGGGATCTCTTACTTTCCTTCAGGGAGCTTCCTTTCCCTTTCCCCTCTCTTCAAGCAGCTGCAGAGAGCACAGCACATGCATCAGCACCAACTCCTTTCCTGGTCACCTGGAAGTGGCCATGTATCCAATAGCAGCTCATAGAGCAAAAGAGACGTGACAGGAGATGACTGTTCTGGGAGGTCAGCTCATCCCTCTTCCTCAATGTGATCTTTAACATGAGAACACAAGTTGTCCAAGCTGAGACAGTGCCTTCCCCCCGTTAGCAAATGCTCTGGCTCTCACCTAGCACAGGAAAACCCATCTTTATTGGTTTAGACATAATTCTCCCTCCTCTCCTACAAAAAGCTCTACAGCATCTGTCTCATTTGGTGGAACACCCACTCTCCCATTATCCAGTCTGTGGTGGTTATGGATTGTGCAAGGTTTGGTTCCTGCCTTTGCTGGGTACAGAGCTCTGAATCCATTGCGCAGGATAGTGGGAATTCACTGAGATGATGAGTTTCCTTTGTGTTTGCTTTACAGATGGATAAAAGAGGTTGGGCCATGGTTCTCCTTTTGAATGCCAGGTAGAGGTGACAGCAGCACTTCCAATCAGCTTGTCTTGCTCAGTGTGCCAGGACAGGGTTTAGCCTTGTGCTTTCCTTACACTGTCGCTCACTGCTGTTCTAAATGAGCTGAAAAGGAGAGAAAGTCGGGGTGGGGGTGGAAAAAGGTGTATCATTTTCTTTGTACCAGAAATATTTGTGATTTAGGAAAGGGAGGGAGAGTCTAAGCTGTAACCCAGCTGAGCAGACAGGCTCTGTGCTAGGAAGACACAGCAACTCAGTGGGAAAAGAGCATCTTCTGAAGCAGCAACCCCCTTGCCCCAACACAATGGAACAAAAGCTTTGGCTCAGATTTGGCCCCTAAAAAGCACTGTGTGAGCTGTACCTGGTTACTGTAGTCTGGTGTCCTCCGTGTCTGTGTAATGGCTGTTTTCCTGGAGGAGAAAGGAAACCAGAAATCACCACATGTCCCTACTGCCCTGCCTGGGACACTGTGGCACCTCAGATGTGGTGGTGACCAGCTGCTATTGTGGTGTGGCAGTCAGGCTGGTGAGTGCAGTGGAGGAGCTACAAAGCACACCTGACACCAGGTGCCTTGGCTGTGGTTTCTGGCAGACATAGCCCCAGGTAAACCCCAAAAATTTCCCCTGGCTCCTTATTCTGGAAGGGCTCTGCCAAATATACCTGGGATTTGTGATTCTCTCTTGGATTTTGAAGTCTGGGCTCCCACTGAACCTCAGAAGGACTGGGAGGACATTAAAGCTACTGCCCCTTATGTGAAATCAGGTGGCTGATCCAGGCTACGTCTGAGTCAGCACCTGCAGGAGACATGATGTCCCAGGTAAGGTCTTGAGCCTGTGGTTTGAGTTGTCAAGCTTAGTCTGGGTGCATAATTCCTGCCTGGCTGGGCTAAGTCCATGCTCAGCACTTGCATAAAGTTCCCTGGGTATGCTTGCACAGCTCATTCCTGGTTGTAGCACTGGGTGAAGTTAATTTGGGACCTAGGAGTGGCCTGGACTAGGCATTCCTACATTACTGGAGCTGCCCAGTGACACTGAGGTGCAGTCAGTCCACAACAAAATCATGCATAATTAAATGACTCTGTTGTTGATATCAGAAAGTAGTCCTAGTTTGCAGCAGAACTCATCATCCAGAATGATAATACTCATAATATTAATCACCCCAAAGGCCACAATAATAGTTCCAGCATGCTGAACCACCCCCTTGCAATGGTGGGTTTGAAAGCACATCACGTGCAAGAACCCTCTTGTGGATCTATTCTGCGACCAAGCCTTGTTAGAAGAATTAGATTAAAAGAATTAGGTAGTATTTTATCTCTTGCCTAGGCCAAATTTTGTGGTATTTTAGAGATGGAAATGAATCCAGGAGATGTCTGTAGGGGACACTTGGTACTCTGAAAGGAAAAGCAAGGGAGCACAGTCCCAACCTTGTTAGCAGTAGGAGGGTCAAGGGGGAGGATTTAATAGATTTACAGAATTATAGAGCACTGGAGTAAATTAGTATTTTTTTACAATCAGGGAGATCAATGGGGTATTTGCAGAGACCCTGCAAGGGAAAAGCCTCAGGATTGCAATGCATGAAGAAGGAACAGTTGAGACTATGCTCAGAGCAGCTGTGGATGGAGACTTCCAAGAGAGGGAAGTCTAGAGGCTTGTTGCTTCTGGCAACAGAACAAGGGCTCCTTCTCTGCAATTACAGAGCAGGTAGCACCCTGGGAACAGGCTCTTCAGGAAAGCCAGGTGAGATGGCATGTTTTCTGGGTAAAGGACTAGCCAGATGCACAAGGATTTGCCTTGGAACAGGTAATGAATGAGTCAGCTGAGAGCGTGGGGGCGAGGCTCAGGGGACAGACCAACATGGGTGACACCACAGCAGGCATCTGATACAGATCATCTGATATGAAGTCTCCTCTAGGTGGCTGAAGAAAGCTTCCTGATTGCAGGTCCTTGTACTCCTGGGGCACTGCAGCATTTGGTGGAAGGGCAGATTTCTGGAGAGCATCAAGGAAAATTTCTTGATACAGATGACTGACCAGCTGACTAGGGGGGACATTTTTCTGGACTGTTACTGATCACCAAGGAAGACCTGATCAAAAATGTGAAGATGAAGAGAAGTTTTGGCTGCAGTGACCATGAGACTGTGGAGTTGAGTATCCCAAGAGATAAAGAGCAGAATCAAATTCCCAAACTTAAGGGAGCAGATTTTGGGTTGGTCATGGATCTGCTTGGCAAGATCACATGGAAGACTGCTCTGGAAACCAAGGATCAAAGGCATCTTGGTCAACTTACTGTTCAGTGAAGCAGGGGACCAAGGGATCTAGTGACAAAGCACATGGAAAAGAGCAAGGTCCTCAATGCTCCGCTCTCTTTTTCTTCTTTGTTTTTACTGGTTTGGCCTGTCTTCTGGCCTCCTGCCCACTCTCTCTGAAAAAAGGCACAAACTTATGCTGGGGAGGCAGGGGGGTAGAGGTGGAAGATCTCCACTTGAGTAGGAACGTCTCTCAAGGTTATCCCTCGAGGCTGACAGAGCCCTCATTTGAGACCAGGCCTTGATGGGTTGGTAAGTGACACATTTTGCATGTGTGTAACATTTAAGGTATATATAGTAAGCTAACAAGATAATCTTTGCACCCCATACTAGCTTTAACTGTAGTACATGGTAGAGTTGGCTGCCAATCCCACCATATTATTAAATATTTTTCATCCCAAATTTCACTGATGAGTACTCAGTTAACTACTAAATTCAGATCTGCCCGAGTAACTCCTGACTCTCCTGTGATATCTCTATCCCTCAGAGCCAAGGGTAGGTAATGTTTTTAGGGAGCAGCGTGGGCACCCTGTTCATGGACAGCAGGTGGTGAAGGCTATGCTGATGTGTGTAAATCAAAGACATGTGGGATGAAGGACTCAGGAACTGGAAGGACTTCAAAGCTGTTTGTTGTAAGGTCAGGAGCAATCCAGAAAGGGTGACTTTAGTGAGTGGCCTTGCAGCATTTCACAGAACATCCCTGCAGCCATTAACCTGCCCCATGCAGAGCACATGGGAGCCTGTCTGATGTTGGCAGTAAAGTATTTCTGATATCACTGCCACTAGTTACAGAAAATAGAGATGGAAGGGAGCTGAAATAGTCATCTTGTTCATCTGCTCTTAATGACACCAGGTCTTCTTAAATCATTGCCAGTAGCTGTCTGTTCACTGTTTTCTTATCCTACTAATGGCAGAAAGGTCTGCATCTTTTTTGTTGACAGGCTGTGTGCTGTTTTATTCGTATCAGCAAGTTTCCTCCTAATTTCTACCATCTGTTTCCCTTGATGTAATTCAAACCTGGCCTTCCTTATCCTAACTGACAAAGAGATGGAGACGAGCTTTCACCCTTCTTCTTTATAGTGTCTGTTATGATGTCTCCCCTTAATAATCTCTTAAGATTTAGCAGGAGTCACAGACTTTAGGTATAAGGCCCCCAAAACTGAAACGGCTGAAAGACCCCATCCAGATCCCTTATCCATCATGACTAAGGGGGTGCAGAGTACAACAAACAACCTGGGAGGTGTTTTGAGTTAGAGGAGCTTTTTGGTCATAGGAAGAGTGCTCTGTGTGTGCAACTGGTGCAGTCACCCCAGTGATGAGGGGGGTGAGAAAGAAAAAAGGGATGCTGAGCTTCATCCTCACTTCTAGTGTCACAAGTGCCAGAGTGGGGAAGGAGTGGAGGAGATGTTGCAGGGGACACGTGGCTCTCCACAGGAGCGCCATGCCCGCAAGCCCAGCTTCCCAGGTCCTGCAGAAGAGGCAGCAAGGAAGGCTGTCCTGATGGGTCTGGAGCTGCTCCTGTTCAGATGAGTCTTCATTTGGGATAAAGAGCAGTGCCCTGTAATACCCTTACCAACAACAGGGGTCCCCCTTCATTCACCTAGACAATTGTGTTCCTTTGTGACCTGACCTAGGCGATCCTGCTCTGGCAGGTGGGTTGGACTAGATTAGCCCTTCCAAACCCTACCATTCTGTGATTTTGTGAACTTGTTTTAACCATTAAGTAATAGGTATGAAATCAAGGGTAAATGTGGTCCTAATTTCAAGAGCCAACCATGTTTCTTCAGCACCTCCACATGCATTTGCTAGTTCAATGTTTTTGCAAGTAACAGCACAGTTTGAAAGAACAAGACATGAACAATCATGGAACTTAAATACAAAAAAAAATATTTTGAGGAAGGTAAAACTTTTTTTTTTTTTTTTTTCCTGGGGATTTAGTAAGTTCCAGTATAATTTTGGCCCATAACTGAACTCCTTTGGCTGGAGGGATGTGTCACCCAAACTCTCTTACCAGTTCATCTTCACACTCATCCCGTGCGAGACCCTCTTCCTCACCCTCGTCCCCATTCAGCGGCTCCTCTGTGTTGACCTCTGCCTCAGACGCCGTGTCCTCCTGTGAGAGTTCGCTTCTGCTGCCTTCCACCTTCTTCCGTACCTCTGTGAGAGCAAGAGCCAGGCCAGGGTGAGGCAACAGCCACAGCCTGATGATACTAAACCAGATGGGCCCTCAAGTTGATTTGGTAGGTAAATAAAGGATCTAGGCTTTTTGCTGCAATTTGAATTTTGGCTGATTCTTGAGGAAGTTGTCTGAATGCAGCCCTGGAGAGGGCAGAGTATATTGTTCTGCATCACTCTGGAGTAAGTGTGGGAATAGAATAGGGATAGAAGAGAATGGAATAGAATAGAAAAAAAACCAACTAAAAAAAATACAAACTATATCACAAAAGACATAATAAATAATTTCAAATCCAATTCCATGATTTGGGGAATTTTGACCTATGAGTCTGCCCTGGAACCTGAGAGGGGCCCACACTGTCAGAGCCTGGGGGATGCCCTAAGCTGTGATGGTTTTGAGGCCAGCTCTGCAGGGCATTTCCCTGCACTCTTTACCTGTTCTTTGACTGGCTGTGGGGCATCCCACATGTACCCAACTGACCTGTGGACAGCTTCTGTTCTTCAGTGATCTGCTCCAGTCGGCCCAGGAGAGCATCAATGTTGGATTTGATCTGTGTTAGCTCAGTTTTGATTGTCTGCAGCTCGCTGCACTTCACTTGGAGGAAGGAAGGACAAAACCAGCATTTAGAGCCCCCCAGGGCACATGAGGCACAAGCCTCACCCCTCTGCCTGGCCCAAGTCACCTTGCTGAGCAGCTTGAAGAATCAACTAGAAGCCCCACACTAGAACCATACTTCTGTAGGCCTGGGTTCAATGTGTGGTGATGCTCACATCTTGCTGCACTGTGATACACTGTGATTTGAGCTTGTCTATGCTGGAAGGAACCCTGCCCAACTCACAGTGGCTTGGTGGGCAGGTGAAGAGAGGCTGGCATTGCACAGCAGCACGCCCTCCTCCGCTGCCCTGACATCTGGTACACCACCAGCAGGGCAGGATGGGGATGTTGGGGGTGGTTGGATTGCACCTCAAAAAGCCTATGTGTCTGTTGGCCATGCACATTGTGGAGGCCGACACTGGGTGTAGGTTGTATTTGCATCTTCCCCTGCTGCATTCACAGCCTGACAGGCTTCTGAAAGACCCCTGCTTGGGCTGTTGTTTCCAGACATTTTTTGGGTTTCTTTTTTTAAGGTTTTTTTTTCCTGGGAGCATCTGGCCTCGCAGGTGAATGACTAGGAATGGGAGGTCCATGTGCACACCGGTCTCCACAGCATCCCCCCAACACATACTCACACTTCAGCTTGGCCGAGCTGTTGGCAATGGCAGCTGATTTGGCAAAAAGCTTTACGGGGAGAGTCGCCTTCACGCGCCGGACAAGGGGGATGGTGACACGCGGCCGCTTCACAGGAACCACCCTTGGCACTGGAGACACTCGGCCCCGGTACTCAAAGAGCCTGGAGCAGTAGGGAAGGATGGTGGGGATGGGTCTAAAGCAGCCCTGCAGCATACACAGCCCTGCCATGGCATGACTGAGTGCCACAGCTGGAACCCAAGCAGAGCTGGAGGTGACCACAGCCTGGTTGGACCCCATTGCATGGGGCTGGGCCAGCCTGTGTCCCAACTCACTCCCCACAGCAGGAGCTGTGCCGCGGGGAAGATCCTTCCCCATAGAAAATCCCTTTGGCTGATGCCTCCCCCTACTCACCTATCATAGAAGTCGTCTCTGTAATAGTCGTAGTCAAAGTCGTAGCTGCTGCAGAGACAGTCAAAACAGCACAGCATGGGTTAATTAGTGCTGGCAATTTATTATTACTACTCTCTCATTGCCTGCTGAGCCTCCCACGTCCTTTATTTATTCCCCCTTCACAAGGAGGGATATGGAGGGTCTGCTCAGGGGGTGGGATGGTGGTGGAGGAATGTAACCCTCCTGTTTGTATGGCTGAGGAGATGGAAAGTATCAAAGGTGGGAATGTGTTTTCATGGAGATTTTTGTGACTGATAAATTGATTTTCATTTCAACCTGGGATGAAATCTGGAAATATAGAAAAATCTCCAAGAACCTCTGAGAGGTTGTAAGGCACCTCTAAAGGTCTTCTAGTTCAACTCCCCTGCAGTAAGCAGGGACATCCTCAACTCAAGCAGGTTGCTCAGAGCCTCATCAAGCCTCACCTTGAATGTCTGCAGGGATAGGGCCTCCACCACCAACCTGGGCAACCTATTCCAGTGTTGCACCACCCTCAGAGTAAAGAGTTTCTTCCTATGGTCCAATCTAAATCTACCCTGCCCTAGTTTCAAACCATTGCCCCTCATCCTATCACTACATGTCCTTGGAAATAGTCCCTCCCCAGCTTTCTTGTAGGCCCCCTTTGAGTACTGGGATGCTGCACTAAGGTCTCCCCAGAGCCTTCTCCAGGCTAAACAAGCCCAACTCTCTCAGCCTGGCCTCACAGCAGAGGTGCTTCAGCCCTCTGATCATCTTCATAGCCCTCCTCTTGACCTGCTCCATCAGATCTGTGTCATTTTTGTGTTTAGGGCACCAGAGCTGGACACAGTACTCCAGGTGAGGTCTCACCAGAGTAGAGGGGCAGAAGAACCTCTCTTGATCTGCTGATAATTATCTCAGGGAGCTGGACCTGCCTTGTCCAAACCAGTAAGGTTCATCTCAATTCAGACACTGGGAATGTTAAGAGATAAATTCAAAACAGGGGAAAGATGCAGTTTCAGGTATATCACCTCCAAAGGCAGACAACTAAAATACCCTCAGGTGAAGAATTTTTTTCTCCATCAAGCATAAAGTGAATCCAGACAATCAGCCCACATGTCTTGACAAGCACAGAGACTCATGTGAGATGAATCCACTTTTAGCAGACACAGTGTGGTGAAGGACAGCAAATATTCTGATCAGCCTCTGGCAGTACCACTTCCATAGACTCATAGAATCACAGAATGGTGGGGGTTGGAAGGGACCTCTAGAGATCGAGTCCAAGCCCTCTGCCAGAGCACGATCACCCAGGGCAGGCCACACAGGAACATATCCAGGAGGGCTTGGAAAGTCTTGAGAGAAGGAGCCTCCACAACCCCTCTGGGCAGCCTGTTTCAGGCTCTGTCACTCTCACACTGAAGTTTTCCCTCATGTTGAGGTGGAACTTCCCATATTTCATCTGTGACCGTCACCTCTCATCCTATCACAGGGTACCACTGACAAGAGACTTCCTTTCCCTTGCCTTCCTTTTAACCCTCTCATACAGACTTGAGGGTGAGGTAAAGTAACACCTTTGAAAAAATAATCCTAAGTGTTTTACACAGCATTTCTATAAATGATAGTGCTGTGATTTTTGAAGGCTAACATTTAGAAAAATTTATGATAGGCAGAGAAGCCATAACCGCAGCTCACTGCAAACCTGCATCCCTGCTTTCCATGAGATATGATCATAAGTTCTGCTAGTCCAGATGGCAAAGTTTAAACCTGACAGCCAATTTGGGATGAAATATTGCTGAGGCTCAGAGCAGTGTAGTTCTCTGGCCCATATTTTAGCATATCCATATTGTGGGAGGAAGCAAACATCTCTCACTCACTCTCTTCATCTACATGGCAGCCTAGAAGCTTGAAATGTTGGTCATTTCAACTGAAACAGATCAGCGGTCAAGACACAGATGAACAGTAAATTAAGAGCTCTTTACTGCAAGATGTATGGAGTGGAATGCTTTGCATCATGACTATCAGCACCACCTAAGCAGCATAAGTGCAAGCTAAACAGATTTGTGTCATCTCCATTTCCATACATCGATGTCAGTAATGAGGAGTCTTCTTCCTCCCTGCCATTCCCTGTGAATCCAGAGGGCCAGGTGCTAGTGAAGGACCAAGCTGGCCCAGGGTGGGAAGGAAACTTTGCCTAGTGAAAGATGGGAAAGAAGAGTTCAGCTGAGGTTCTCAGGGTAGGTCTCAACAGATGCCTTATCGGTGGTGGTGAGAGACTTGCTGAAGCTTTGGTGGGTTTGCCTATGACAAAAGAGGCATAGGCAAACCCACCACTGAGGCTTCATTGCACACTGGTGTTGAACTGAGTGGCTTAGTCTGAATCATAGGGGTTTTAAAAAAATTTCTCTTCAACCCTTTAACTTTCCCCCCCCCCCCTGTTTTGTAGAAAAATACCTAGTTCTCTCATGATTTCATTTTTTATTACACTCACCTATAACCCTGATACTGATTTCAGTCTTCCCAACATCACTCCTTCTAAATTTTCACTTGGTGTCCCAGTCTCCACACCGTGAGATGGTCATCAAAATAATGAGAATTTATAAATAAACCACAATGTGGGATCTTGTTATTTGTTTTTGGGGTCTTGAACCTGCAGGGTTCTCTCCAAATACCTTTTCAGGTTTTCCCTTCTACAACTACAGTTGCAAGAACTTGATTAGTTTCTCACATTTTCCCACGACTTAACTGAAAATCTTCACTTCTTGTGAAAATCTTGATAGAGTCGCTAGAGCTGGACCTGAAGGCTCACTCTGCATCTGTAACACCCTACACCTTCCACAGACCTACTCCTTGTCCCACTTCTCCCTCCTCTTGGCCACTGCTCCACAGCACAGGGTCCCCTGGGGCTTCCCCTGGCCACCTCCTTAATCCATCTCCATTTGTTGCCCCAAGGTCTTCCTATTCTCCTCCTTTCTTCTCTCCCTTTCCCTGTCATTCTTCTCTTGCCCTTTTCTCCAGCATCTTTCCCTAAATCATTCCTGCTCTATGTTCTCCCCTAAAACCCAGCATGTGCCACTGTTCCCCACTCCTACTGGCCACCTGGAGCATTTGGTACACAGAATCACAGAATGT
>VYZU01065575.1:0-22605 GCA_013401355.1 Ceyx cyanopectus | reverse complement strand
CCAGGCCAGGATGCCATTCAATATAACAATATATATTCAATATAAATATACATATTCAATGTAAATATTCTCCATGTAGTTAAATATAAATATTCTCAGTGTAGTTCAATATTCAGTATAAATATTCTCCATCTAGCTTAATAACAATACGACCTGGCAAAGCACTGCACCTTTATTTCAGAAACCCTTTGAGTGTACACTGCTGCTGCTACAGCTTTACACCTCAGCCTTTGGTTGCTCGCAGAGCATCGTTCCAATCTGCGGCAGTGCAACAGAGTAATCACATCAGTCAATTAAACAATATCCTTTGATTGCTGAGAAATCCAGCAGCAGCAGTTGGGAAACGCTTGTTTAATAACTTAATTATTCTAATATCGGCGTTGTTTGGCGTTCAGGCAGCACTCTGCGTTGGGATAACAACATTCACCCCTTGTAATTTCATCTCAGCAGCTCGGCGACTCCCCAGAGCAGCGATACCCTGGGGGAAGGATGTCACCGTGCAGGGCAGCACCAGCCGGTTACTGTGGGGACGCGCTGATGCTCAGGGAACGCTGCCGGGACCCATCCACCGAGAAGAAAATCGCAGTCCACCCCCTAAAAAAAATCACACGTGGGGGCCCCGGGGGGCGGGGCTGGGAGAGGGGCAGGGCTTGGGGCGGTGCCTGGAGGCAGCCCCAGGAGCCGGGGGTGAGGCGGAGCCGCTGCCGAGCCCGCCCCGCCCCGCTCCGGCCGCCGCTCAGTGCTGGGGCAGCGGCAGCCGCAGGAGCGTGGAGGTGCCGCTCGCGGTGCCTGTTCCCTTCCCTCCCTCCCTCTCTCTCTCTCTATCTCCCCTCTCCTCGGTGCCCTTTCCCTTCCCTCTCTCCTCTCTCTCAGCTCCCGTCCTGGCGGCCGCCGGCGCCCCTCCGCTCCCCGACGGTCCCCCCGCCCCGGCGGCCGTTACCCCGCCGCTTCCGCCCGCAGCCCTCCCGCGCCTCCCGCCCTTCCCCTCGCCGGCCGCGGCGATGAACTCGCTGCTGTTCGGCGAGATGGCCCGAGCCTTCTCCCCAGCCTCGGCCGCCTCCTGCCCGCTGGGGCCCGGCGGCGGCGCTCCGGGCAGCGCTGCTGCTGCTGCGGCGGCCGGGGGGGGCCCTCCGGTAACGGCGGCTCTTCGTAACGACCTGGGCTCCAACATCCACCTGCTGAAAGGGCTGAACGTGCGGTTCCGCTGCTTCCTGGCCAAGGTCCACGAGCTGGAGCGGCGCAACCGGCTGCTGGAGAAGCAGCTGGCGGCCCAGCAGAGCGAACGCGACCGCCGGCTCCGCTACAAGCCCTTCTCCCGGGAGCAGGCCGTGCAGACCGACTGCGGCACCTCCCCGCCGCTGCCGCCGGGCCCCGGACACGGGCTGCCCCCGGCCACCCTCCCCTCGCCGCCGCACTACGGCCGCTTGCCCGGCACCATCTGGAGCTACACCCAAGTCCGGAGAACCGGCGGCGGCGGGTTGGAGACGGTGCAGGGACCCGGCGTCTCCTGGATCCATCCGGACGGCGTCGGGGTCCAGATCGACACCATCACCCCCGAGATACGAGCCCTCTACAACGTGCTGGCCAAAGTCAAGCGGGAGCGGGATGAGTACAAGAGAAAGTGAGCGGATTGGCTTTGGGGGAGGGTGAGGATGCGGGAGAAGGAGGCGGGGGGGATGCGGGGCCGCCCGCTCCTGCAGTGCGGGGAAACGGGCGAGGCCTCCTCGGGGCGGGGGAAGCGTTCGGGAGACCCTTGGGGACGTGGGGACGGGTCTCCCCCCACCCCTGGCATCCCTCGGGGGATCGGGGAAGCGTTGGGGACACCCGTGGGGAGCCGGGGATAGGCCACCCCCCACCTCAGGGCTGCCCTCTTCGGGGGAGAACCTCGGGGAGACCCTCGGGGATGCTCCGGGGAGACCCTCGGGGATGCTTCTGGGAGATGGGGTCGGGGATGCTCCTGGGAGATGGGGCCGGGCCTCTCCCCATCCCCCGGCTCCCTCCCCGAGGAGGATGCTCTCGGGATGCTGCGTGGGTTTGGGGAAGGGTCTGCCTCGGGTGCGGGGGGGTTTGCACCTCAGCTTGGTGTGGTAGGGGAGAGCCCTGAGCTTAAAAGGAACACTGTCAGCTTGATTAAAAAAAAAAAACAAAAACCTAAAAAAATAATCCTTCTTGGAGAAGGGAAATAATCTGTTATTAATATTGTATTACATAGTTACTCCTAAATTTAGCTTGCCTTCATTTTTTCTGGTCTAATCGCTCTGGTAGTCGATTTTACGTGCCAAGCTCTCTGAAATTAGCTCAGTGCTGCAATATTTGGGTTGCAAATACTGCAGGGGGAGGTTTGCACTCCCAAGATGAACCAAAACAAAACAAAAAAAAGCCCTAACGCCAGCCTTTGGAAAACCTGGTGATGTGGAGTGGGTTGGTGGCTGGTTTGTTTTTTCCCCCAGGCTGTTGGGAAGCGCTGGGCTTTTAAATGGTTGTGTTCTCCTCGGGTGGTGATGGATCGCCTTCCCCGGGCTGCTGTGTTGGCTGCCCGGCGTGGCTGTGGCAGAGATGGAGGCCGGAGGGGGAGAGGAGAGGGGAGGGAAGGAAAAAAAAAAACCCGGAGGTAGTTGGGATTCTGCAGGGAGATTCCTGCATTGTCTGCTGAGCTGCTTGTCCTTCGGGGCTGGCCTGGGCACTCCCGGCTGGAGTTCTCTCAGCTTTAGGGCTTTAAATGTTTCCTCCTTCCCCAGCCATGAAGGTTTTTATTGTTTCTGCAGAAGAAATGTCATCCTTGTCGTGTTTGTTATTTATTTCTCTCAGAGCCAGCTGGCTCAGGGGCCTGTCAAGCTGAATGTCTCCTGTCCAGGCTAACACTGCAGCGTGCTCTGTGCCCACCTCTGCTCAGCAGCTTCTCACACAGACCCTCTGGTGCAGGAGCTGGGGTTGGAGAGGTTTTCAGAGGCAGCCCTGGCTGCTCCAGGAGCCCTTTCTGCCCCTTCTCTCCAGCCCAGCGAACACGTCAGCTCGCCCTGCCTCCAGCACTCAGAGCTGCCTGCCCGGAGCTCCCTCCGGGTCGGGGTGGAAAAAGATGCTGGCCTCTTTTCTTTCCTTTCCCAGGCTGGGCTAGTAGCTGCCCTGCTGGCACGGGGTTGTTTTGGTGGCTGGTACCAGGGAGATGGGTGTTTTGGAGGAAGCTGGGGCGGCGCTGGCTGGGTTCAGTGAGATGGGTGTTGGGCGTGGGCTCCGTCGGCAAAAGTTGGGGACACTTCTTCTTTTTCGTGGATATGTGACTTACTCACTGCTCTCAGGGAAGAGGAGGCTTGTGGGCCATGTCATTTCAGCCCTTCTCTGGCTGCACAGTTGATTCTGTGTGTTCTTTCTGTCCACAACACACTTCCCCTCCCCAGTTTATTCAGGTGTGACTGCCACGCACACGTGGGGATCACCTCAACCAAATGCCCTCAGCAGAGCAAAGGGAACTCCCAGTAAGTAGGTCCCATTCTCACCACCTTTTCTGCTCTTGAAACAGGGTTTTTTTTCTTCCTGATTCTTGAAAATAATCAATTACTTTGATTAATGATTAACCTGTATCCCCCCCCAGCAGGGTGTCTTTTCTGTTCATTTCTGTTCCACTTGCCTGTGATCCTCAGCCATGAGATGGACATCACGTGTTAAGCTGTTTTTGGGGTAGAGTGGCTATTCCATGGGTGTCCTGGAGCCCACTCTGGGATGTTTCTGGGGTGACACTGCTGTTGGAGGTGGAATCCTGGCTCTCAGAGATGAGTCTGTTTGGTTTTGTTATCGTGTGTCACAGTGTTTGTCAGCAGCACCCTCAGGATCGCTACTGATGTTTTCTGCTGTGTTTTTGCAGGGGAGGGATTCTCTGGCAGGGTGTGTTTGTGTGTTGCCTCAACAGAAATACCCACGGTGGGTTTGCCTCTTGCTGCCAAGCCTTTGATGCTGGAGTTCTGTGTAGGGAAATGAGCTCCAAGTGGCAAACAGACCTGGTGCCCATGTCCCCACGGTGCTGTTGGGGCTTGCAGGGCAGCTGGGTGTGCTCACGAGTTTCCAACGCTGACCTGGGATCTGGGAAGGGCTTGTGGGGGGGATGTTTGCCCCTGGAGCCCAGCAGGTCCTTTCGAAGGGCTCCAGACTGCAGTTGGTTTTGTGTTGGAAGCACCACGTTTGCCAGATGCACCAGGATGGTTTTGAACACTGAGAAAATAACCATGGTGTTGGACTCCAGAACCAGCAGCCTTTTGGAAGCACTGGGACTGATAAGCCAATAACTCCATGTGCTAAAATCTTGGGCAGGGAGCTCTAAGTTACATTTATTTCCTAGACCAATGGAGATTTATTTTTAGGAGGTCATGGCCAGCAAATGTTCCTTGTTTGGGATATTTGGCTACCAGGAAAAATGCCAGGCAGATGGTTACCTGGTGAAGTCAGTGAACACTGCTCAAGTGAATGCTTCCTTTCTTCCCTCATCCTAGAGCTTGGATGGGATGTGTCTTGTGGTTGTTGGGAGCCAGAAACCCCTTGATGTCATCCTTACTAACAAATGCAGTGGTGGAATTCAGAGGTGAAATGATCCCCTTTGGTTTCCTTGCTCTTCAAGGCAGCTGCTGTCAACAGTAACAGGGGAGGATCATCCAGGATGCTCCTTCCAATTAAAATCTGCCCAAGCAGAATTTTTGGGATTACCCATGGCTTCATTTTAGGAAAAGATAGTAAATTCCTTTGTTTTGTTCCCCAAAAATAATTTTTCTTGGACAACCTAATGCAAGAAACTGGAGTTTGGAGGCCTGGAAGGTATTGGAGTGTGCAGTCAGAACACTCAGATTTTACCCAGATTTTTTGTTTGTATTTGAAGTACAAAAGAGAAAATGTCCCCCCTAAAGAGCCCAGCAGATATTTCAGACCAAAATTTGTCTTTTTCATTTTTTTTCCCCTCCAGATGATGTTATTTTACACAAATGGCATATCAATTTGAATCCTTTTCTACTTAACATATTGTCTTAATCTTAGAGTATTTTCTTAGTAACGATAGTAAAGTCATGATTTTACACTGTGGATTATACTTTAGCTGTGGGAGTTAGAAATTGGAGGAGATTTATAGGAAAAATGAAGTTAAAATTCATCTTCTTAAGGCTTTTTTCAAACTATGCTAACATTTAGAAGAGCTTTTGGCAGTAGATCTGATTCCAAATCCTTTGTAACTTTCAATCTGTTACTACCCTCTGAAATTGACTGGTTTCTTTGCAGTTAAACTAGCTCAAAAGAATAAAAAAGGGACTGTGCTTTGGAGCCCTTCAGTCTTCAGGCAGCTGAGCTGAACAACTGGAGTGGAAGGTGATGCTCCTGCTGGTAGGTGTTCAGTGTCCTTGGTCATGGCAAGGGGAAAACAAACCTGCTACCTCCCAGTTAATCCAGTTCCTGGCTGGGGCAGGACGGGTCTGTGAGGGGCACAGGGGTGAGGTGTCTCTGCTCTCAGCTCCCAGCCTCTCCTGGAGATCTCCCTGGAAGACCTGAGCTCACTGCTGGGTGTAGTGACAGTCAAAATAGGGCTGTGTGTGGCCAGCCAGAGCTGCTGACTTGCTGAAAACCTTCTGCAGTCAGTCCTTTGCTCTCCTTTTTTTTTTTTTCCCTCTTTTTATCTGCAAGAAGGCTGCTGAGCTGTCTGTGGAGAGCTTTAGTTTGAACACTTGAATAGATTTGTATATTATGGTTTCAAAATTGCTCTTAATTGGTGCAGATATTGAGCTTGCCAGATGTTACTTGGGGTTTTTTTTTGTTGTTTATTTGTTTTGTTTTCCAGCAGAGATTTAACTGTTACTAAGAGTTGAACTGGAAAGAATTGTTTTACCTCAGGATGGTATTTCATTTGGAAGATTAATAAAGTCCACTTGAAAAAAGAGATTATCTTAAATTTGCTGCAGCTGGAAAGGACAAAGATTATCATTGTCAAAGGCAACGAGCGTCAAAACCCACTGGATCTCGTTGTTTTAAAGAAGGGAACTTAATAAAAATGTGCTTAAGATAAGCCCTGGAGGAATGTCTGAAAACTTTTCAAGCTAAAATATCAGTGGTAACAAGATGCAAATGTTCCGCGTAGACCCAATAATAAAAGAAAAAACAAATCAGGGTTGGGGTTTTATTTTTTAGCCCCATGGAAGAATGTATCCAGCATGTTCCACTCCTGCCCGTGCTTCAATTGCTTGCAGAGCTGGCAATAATGCTGTCTCTGTCTAAAGCCACATCTATATATTTATATAGATTTAATTCCTCTTTGCTTTTTCTGTTTTAAAGGGGTAGTTGTGTTGCAATGTGGCTTTCCCCTGAAATTTGGTGCTCCTCGCCACTTCCAAAGCAGCCCCTCAGCCTGGTATTGGGGATTTTTGGGATACCCTTTACAGTATCTGAAGTTTGATGTGAAATGCTCAGTCTGGTGAAACCTGAGACTCAGTCTGGAAAAGAGTTTGTTTTTTTTCTTTGTGAGGAATGGATAGAGCTGTCTAATGTGAAAAGACTTGGCCATATAACAAAAATATATATCCCTTATGCTTGCTGGCTGGAAAAACTGTGCTGCTCAGAGCTGTGCAAGGGAGGAACTAGAAGAATAATGGTTGTTTGGGGCTGTGTTCCTGCAAATGTTGCCACTTTTCCTTTTGAAATGCTGCAGACCTTTGTTTAGGATACACCCCTGGATATCCAGAGCATCAACAAACATCCAGTTTGTTTGGTTTGCTTGGTTGGTTGGTTGGTTTTTTAATGGTGTAGCTAGAAACTGGGCCACCTGGGGTGTAGTGATGTAGAAGTTCTGGAAGGAAACTCCAGAAGCTCCACGGTGGGATCAGGGCTGTGCTTGGTGAAACATCTGTGTGCCTTCAACTGGTTTGTAATGGGAGCAGCCTGGAAGGGGTGAGATGGGACTGATTGGAAAGGGCTGTCTTGGTGCCAGTGAGTTAGCTCTTCAGTCTGAACTTTTATCTTTGGCTGATGATTAACCCTGGATTCTCATTATTCACATAATGAATTCACAGATTGGATGTGGTGGGGAGAAAAAAAAAAAGAAATCACCACCTCGTGTCGTGGGGAGAGTTTCAGAGAAACTTGGGCTGGGATCTGTGCCCTGTTCTTCAAAGAACAGCTTCCTCTGCTGCAAGAGAACCACAGGACTCCCTGGGTATATTTTCAATTTACCTTTTGATTTCTCCTGTGACTCACAGTGGGAAGCTTTGCCTTTCTCAAGGCAGGAGGAGAGACTCTGAGAGCAGAGCTTAAACACTAAGTAGGTCTGCGAGCAAAACCCCTCACATACCTCTGATCTGGAACCCAAATAATCTCTGAAGACCCTTGCAATTTAGGGCTGAGGTGAAAACAAAGGCAGGAACAAGTTATTTCTAGCTCTTCATCATCTGTAATCATAGGCTTTGGGTGCAGAAAAGCTGCTTGAGTGCTGGGCTTGGAGCTAAAGAAAGCACTGAACCCAGCACAGCTCAACAGCTGCTTTTTTGTGGTTAAGGTTTCGTGGTGATGCTCAACCAGCTCTTACTTTGACTTCCTGCATGTTCTTTTCTATGACTAAATGATTTTATTTATTTAGGTTGCTAGAAATATTCACAGGATGTTGTTCTTTATGGTTTAAGTCTCCATCTTCACGCTTAAAACCAGCTTTTTTTGTACAAGAAAGGAGCCTTTTTCTGTAAGAAACGAAGAGATTTCTTCCAGTTTGGGCTTTTGAATTAAAAAAAAAAAAAAGCTTAAAAACTTAGCAGTGTGTGCCTGTACAATTTGGTCTCCCTGAAGCTTTCCTGCAGCCTTGTGACCTCTATGTACTAAAAGTTCTCTTGTACTCAGAACCCTGAACTGATAAGTACTAAAAGGTAATAAAAGGTAATAAATGGGTCAAGACTTCTTGGTAAACAAGGTCCAGGGAATTCATGCAGTGCATGGCTGTGCTTTGAAGCCAGGATTCAAACTTCTTTCTGCTCTACCCCAACACAGAAATTATCTTCTAGAAGGTATTTTTATATTTTACTGTCTCCAGTTCTCTTTTATACTCTGCTTTCCTGTGCTGCTCTTATCCTGGTCAGGTTTTTCTCAGGTTTCTGTGCATCTGAAGTGAAGGAACTTGATTAAATATTTAGAAGATGAGGCAAAACTAAGCTCATGGTTTAGACCTAAGCAATGGTTTAGACCTAAGCAATGGTTTAGGCACTCTCAAGTTGCAATATATTGTTGGTCTGGGGGTTAGTGACCTGGAGATGCCCAAGCCTGGTGACTGAGGAGGAGTTGTGGGGAGTTTTGATGCCAAAGAAATCAGTGTCTTGTGTTTCATGATCCCCTGCTGGCATCTGGTCTAGAAACAACTCTCAGCAGATCTTTTTGCTTCAAAGTAGGCTTGCAAAAAAAAAAGCCCAGGTGATATTAGCAGCGTGTGAGCTGGCTTGGAGGTGGAAATGGCAGCATTTGGTGGTTTCCAGTAGTGCTGTGGCAGAGAGGGACATCTGGGAGGCACCTACTGTTGCCAGGAGTTGGAACGTAAGCACCTTGTTCATCCAAAGCCTTTAAAAAATGAATTTATTAGCATTTAAAAAAAAAATATCTCTCAAATGTGTGTGAATCTCTCTGTTTTGTTTGCTGTGAGTGGTGTTGATCCGTGTACAAACCCAGCACCAGCTCTGCCTCTGGAGCTACCTCAATAACAAGAGCTGGGAGAGAGAGAATGCAGCTCTGTGCCCATTAACGATGCGTCCTGCTTGTTAGTGACACAGAACACGGGCCAGTTGCATCGTTACTGTGTGAAAGTGAATCACAGATGATGCATTTCTCCAGCCTTTTGTTCAAGCATTTCCACACTCTAACTCAGCTACGTGTGACTTGGTGGTTGCTGGGCTCAATTTGGAAGCGTTCTGCTGGACTCCGTGTTTCCCACTTCCCCCAAAAGGCTGTTAATTTGAATCCCCTTCCAAGAAGATTTTGGGACTGAACCTAGTCACGTCTGCTTTCTGTGTCATGGCTTCAAAAATAAGCCCACTGCTGTGTTTTGGAGCTTGTTCTCACTGGAGAAATGTTCAGTTATTCCTTTTTTGGCTTTTTTTTTTCCCCCCCGTCTGGAAACCACCAGTGTGAGTTGCTCTGGAGGAGGCTTGTAGCTGTGGGTGATCAAAAGGATGGCTTGCACTGCTCCTGTTAGTAATGGGGCTCCAAGTTTAATCTCCAATCTGATGCTAATTTGGGTGGATTTATTCAGAATTTGCACTGAAACACAATGGAAAGCACAACTTGGCTTTGGAGCCCGAGCCTAAATTCCATGTCGCTTCACAAATCTCTTGGTGCTGTGGACAAGCCAAATGTTTTCATTTCCCAATCTGAAATGGTTTCTGTGAATCTGAGTAGAATTTCCTGAGCCTTTGGGAGCAGGTAGACTTCAGAAAATGTTCCTTATTGTTCGGTTATTGGCACCCAAGGGGAGGGTCACCACGTGGCAAACCCAGTTCTGTTTGCTTTGGGGCTGGGGGAGAGGGTTGTGTGACAGCTCAGGGATTAAAAAGAGGAGGAATTAACTTAGTCCTCTTGGTGTGGGCAAGAAAACTTCTTAATTGCCAGTGGCTCATTAACAGGAAGAACAGAGATGTTAAGGAAGTGAGGGTGTATAATGGGATTGAGTCCCCCTTTGCCCTTAAATCCAGGAGATGTGTTTAGTCCGTGCAGTGTCTCACGTTGGCATGAGAGATCAAAGGGATCCTGGCTCAGTATTTATTCCAAATCAGTGGTTTCAATGGCAAATGTGTTTCTGGCTGTGGGTTCTTACAGGTAAAATTTACCTGCGTGTGTACGAGGGGAGAAAAAACAAATGTATTTTTTTTTCCTTCTTTTTTTTTTTTTTTTACTTTTTCCTTTTTTTTTTTTTTTAATTAAAGATTTCTCTGATAGCAAGAACAGAGATGAAATGTAGTTGGCCCATGTCTGTTCAATCATAGAAGACAAGCCCTGACAATTCAAATCTAGTTCAAAAGAATATGAAATATTGGTGTAATTTTACCTTATTCTTGTAGAATGGCTTGGCTGCATTAATATTGCATCACAATAAGAATGTTTTCATATTAATATTTCATAATTCTAAAAAAGCTATTGTCACTAAAACTGCTCCAAGAAACCAACCAAATCTTTCTTTTCCCCACTAAACTGTTCAGTAAGACATTGCCCATGTACTGAAGTGTTGGGCAGTCTGGATTCTCTTCCTAACTCTTCTCTTGAATATTTATTTTTTTTTTTCCAAATGACTATCCCAGAATCACCTTTGAATATTTCTGTCAACCATGTAGTTTCAAAACCCCTAAAGTGTTTGGCTGGATTTGTTTTTTTTTCTTTACTTAGAAGAAAAAGGGAGCACAGAGCACTTAAAAACTCCTTAATGCCCTGGAAAATGTTTTTCCACTAATCTGTATTCTTAACCAGAGCGTAGAACTGCTGGTTGTCAGTGGGAGACCAGCTTTTCTTCTTAAAAGGGACAAAGTGACCCTTGCAGAGATGCTGTACAGAATGTTATCCTTTCAGGAATGGCTATGGGATGTAAGTAAGCTCATTTGGTGATAACTCTCCCCAAAGGACAGCAAGCTGCTGGTGGCAGCATCTGATGAAGCTGCAAATAAAGCCATTTTCCTTCAGAGCTGCTCTTCCCCTTTTGGGCATTAGATGCTTCTATCCATTTATATGCAACACAGCCAGACTCTCCTCTGTGAGGTTGCAGTGCCTGGGAGGAATTTACTGTCTTTTCTGGTTATTCTTGTACGTAGGAGACCAGGGGAGCCTTGCAGTTGCCATCTCAGGGTTTGCCTGTGACTTCAAGCACCCAGTGATGTTCTTGGGAATTTGTGCAAAAAACAACTCTCATTTAGATGAGTTTAAGACTCTGCCTTTGTCATAATAATTTAAAGTGCCTAATCTTGAATTTTCTATCCTCCCAGCTGTCGTCTTTATTAATTTGCTCCCCTCTAAATGACATGGCACTGTGGTTGGATGGTAATTCTGTAAAGGCCAGTCGCCATAATTAACTAGGAATACTAAACTATATTAATCTGCCCATTGTACTAGAAGTGATTAAAAGCAGCTTAATCAGAGTGAGCATTCTTCTGTTTTTTGAAAGGACCATGTGAGGGGCACTGGGTGTTTCCTCCAGTGTCATAGGAGCCTTGGAAGAGCTGTTTATTTTTTTTCCCTTTGCTCATGTTTGTGTTCTTGGAATCCTGATACCACACATAAAAGTTACACTTAACTATATTTACTTTTATAGGGGTAATAAAACTCTTAATGTAGGTAATGGATATATAGGAGCACTGCTGGGAGACTTTGCTATGTACTAGATGCCTATCCCACCTACCTTCCTGACTCCTCAAAGCCAAGGAGCATCATCTCCTTTGAATAAGCTGATTCCTTTTAAAGTTGAGTAAAAATATTCAGTGTTGAGGCAGAGATTCAGACGACTTCTAGGTCTTGGTTTTGAGGCTGGTCCTTAAAAGGTGGAGAGGAAAAGGGAGGGCAGATGGAGATAGACCTGAAGAGAAGGTAAGGAGAGCAGCAGCTTGCCATTGTTATTGCCATCTCAGACATAAGAACTGCAGAAGTGAAGGAAAATGTGGTCATCCATTCCAGCAGCATCTCTGGGTCCTTTCCCCAGAAGAGTCATTCCCATCTATTTATCTCTGGGTCTTATCAGAGCCTTTCAGAATTACTTGGAGGTGATAACAGCAGGGTGTTTACAACAGGGCTAGCAAGGGGGTGGCTATTTATAGAAGGCTTTTACTCATGAAATTGGTAAGTCAAATGCAAACCTTTTATGAGAGGGGATGGTACAATGCCAGTGTTTTGAACTCAGGGTTACATTCCAACAGCCAAGCTTAGCTGGTTGTACATTTAATTACATAGGTTGGTGTTTCTTTACAGAAATGGATCCGTTTTCCTCAAAATGGATGATTCACCTAAATACTGAAATGAAAGAAGGTGGGGATATCTGTTGAAAAGGAGGTGGGGTTTATGTGCTAGTAGGTTTCTATAGGTGTTTCTTTTTAGGTCCCCAAGCAAGCCCAAATGTGAGCTGTGCTGCTCCATCTGCTGTGTTCCTGGAAGCAGCCAGCAGTCCTTCAGAAAGATTGTCAGCTTGACTGGGATTGTTTTTTCAGCTGTTACCTGGGAAATGAGGCAGATGTCTTTGCTTTGCTCTCCAGAGGAATACTGGGCTGTGTGCTGCCCTGCTGTGCAAAACCCCTTTTCAGACCTGCCTGGGGATCTGGTTGGTGGGTCCTCACTTGAAGCCCACTGGCTCAGCCTGAGTGAATGTTCTGGAGACCCACAGTGTGACAGCAGCTCTCAAAACATCCAGTTTTCCTTCTTCTGGAACACATTGCCAGGACGTGTCCAAGAGAGGTGACCCTGCCCCTCATGCTTAGACCTCCTCTGGAGCCCCCAGCACAAGGACATGGGGCTGCTGGAGCAGGGCCAGAGGAGAGTCAGAGAAGTGATGATGTGGCTGGAGCAGCTCTGCTGTGAGGACAGGCTGAGTTGGGGTTGTTCATCTTGGAGAAGAGGAGGCTCTGGGGGGACCTTAGGGCACCTTCCAGTGCTGCCAGGGGTGTGTGAGGAAGCAGGGGAGGGTCTGTTCACAAGGGGCTGTAGTGACAGCACAAGGGGCAGTGTGTCCAAGCTGGAAAAGGGGAGATTTAGGTTAGATATTAGGCAAAAGTTCTTTAATCTGAGGGTGACAGATGAGTGGAATGGGCTGCCCAGAGAGGTGGTGGAAGCCCCATCCCAGGAGACATCCAAGGCTTGAGGAGGTTCTAAGGCAGTTCTGCAAAGAACCATCCTCACCCTACATGGGAAAAATCTCCTGCACTTAAAAGCCTCCTAAATGACTTCTCTTAGAGCTGTGATGTAAGAGTCTTCCACGGAGTCATGTGCATTGTGAGCTAATGGACTATTTTAACTCGGCAGACCCTTTGTGAAGGCTTTGCTTGGCTGTTTATAGGGAATAAAGGAAATTCATGCCACAGAAGTTTGCCCGTTCTTTCCGACAGCTTAGCGTTAGATCTTATTATGGCTTCAAATCTCTGCTGGAACTACTTGTCTCCTCGCCTGCCAGACTTTTTGGCAAGGTGTCTGCATTTTGCAGAGTCCTTAGCCAGTGGTAGGAGGTGAGAAATTACAAGCAAACTGTCCCAAGCACCATAAAAATACAAATGTATTTTTAATCCGGTGGTGATGTATCTTAGAGCTGTGTCTGGGGCAGAGCTTTTATTTTCTTCAGGTTTCTGCAAGGCTAAAACTCTATAGAATCCCACTCCTTTGTTACAGCCAAGTGCTCTTGACTATAAGCAGATTTTGAATCTGGTTTATTTTTTTTTTCTTGTTTTTTCTTCTTTTTTTTCCTCCCACCCAAAAGCCTTTCTCTGGGTTATTGTTTTTTATCAGCTCTTCAAGTGTCTCCTGTGTTCTGGGGATAAAAAACTGGGAAGAGAAATGAGAATTAGGGGTAGATAAAAATAATTTTAAAAAAAGAAAAGGTGAAACAAAGGGAAATACAACTATCTGTGGGGAAAGTGTGGATTCTGCTAAAGACCAGACCTTGCAAATCAGCTCAAGTCCCGTGTGGTGGATTTTCTGTAGAAGCTGGGAAGCTTTTTGGGGTGCTTGGCTTTAGAAACCAGTCTGGTCTCAGTGTGGCGTGGTCATGTGTGCTGACTATACTTACACTGACCTGCTGCACTTAGGAATGGGTATTTTTATGGTTATTCTTCTAAAATTCTAGAAGTTTGAGGAAGGGAAACCAGTTGGGGACCCCCTGCTCTAGAAACCACAGAATTGTCAAGCTCAGACCACTAATTATTTTTTTAGCACGGAGGAGAGTTGCTGAAAGTCATATTTGGTGGCAGGCTGTAGGAAGCTTTTATTTATCTTCAGTATTTGTTTAACATACCCGTTATGCAGTTTACAAAGGCGTGGAGTTGTTTGTTTTTTTCTATAGTACTCACATTAGTAACCTCACATTTTAGCAAACTATTACATCTGTATTGAAGGCATGCAAGAAGTTTGATCTTTCATTTTCTTTTTACCCTTTTCTTGTTAATTTTTTATTTTTTCCTTTTTTTCTTTGTTTCCTCCTTTTTTTTTCCTTCTTTGTTTCCTCCTTTTCTTCTTTCCTCCTTTTTTTCTTCTTCTTTCTTTCCTTTTTTCTTTCTTCCTTTTTTCTTCTTTCCTCCTTTTTTCTCTTTCCTCCTTTTTTTTCTTCTTTCTTTCCTCTTTTTTTTTCTTCTTTCCTTTTTTCTTTCTTACTTTTTTCTTTCTTTCCTCCTTTTTTTTTCTTCTTTCTTTCCTCCTTTTTTTTTCCTTCTTTTTTCTTTCCTCCTTTTTCCTTTTTCTTTCTTGCCAGTGAAGCTTCATACTCTGGGACACACAAGCTGGTGCCATTTTGCTCTTGAAATACTTTTGATTAAATGCAGAGCATCAAGCAGTTTTTAAGTTGCCCTAAACAATGGCTGGGGGTGTTCTTGTCAGTGACTCTGACGTGAGTCAGTTCTAATAATCCCTTTCCATTGTGCAGTTTGCTGCTGCAACCAGCCCTGCTGTAACTCCTTTAGAAACAACCCCACTTCCAACTGGCAGGAGTCATTTTTCTCCCTCCGTAGCCTCTGTTTGTTGCTGTAATGATGTGGATGCTGGAGATGAGCTGTCCAAAGGAATCACATGGCTTTACTGGGACACTGGGATAATGGTGTGCTGTGTTCCAGGGCTCAGGCTCCTCCAGCAGCCTCCCCTTTGTCTGCAGGGGTCTCCCAGAGCTGCTCCTGACCTTTTGGAGCAGGGGACCCAGGCTTCTCAAATTAGCACTTGGGCCAGGCTATTTCTGTATGTTGACCAAAAGAATTGGAGATGATGGGTAATTGCAATGCAGTTTAAAAGCACTGGCTGGAGCTACTGGTTTCCTGCCCCTGCTGTTGCAGGGTTAGCAAAAAAAACTCCAACTATTTCAAGATGTCCAACTTCTGCTTGTCACTTGTTGGAGGTGCTTGTGCCTGTGTCAGACCCACACCATGCCAGTTACCCCCTGCCCTCCCATCCGTGGGGAGATGAACATCAAGCAGGTTCCACAAGAGGAATAGAGACTCAAGGGCAAGTTTTTCACTTCTGCAGCAACTAAACAAAATACAAAAGGGCTTTTTTTTTTCCAAGTCAGTACTTTTCTTCAGGCTCACGGGCTCTGTTCTGCCCTCTGTCCTTCCCTGCAGTTTTGCAGCATCTGTCTCTGTATTTTGGTCATGTTTTCTTCCAAGGGAATGTTCACTAGGAGGGGTAAGTTTCCAAGGAGGAATTTCACGGTGGTTTTATTAGGACAAAACACCCAAATGTGTGACATCCTAACTACCTTCCATGATTCTGTGACACGACCACCCGTTGACAGGCAAAAATAACTGTTTACACACAATCAGCTGCCTTTGGTGCCTGAGGTTTGTGGCACTTGTGTTTGCTTGAGATTTCCTTACGTGGGAATTCAGTATTAGATAATTCACTGGCAGCTGGCAGCACCCTGCTTTCTCCAGGTTACCTGTTACAAAATGAGTCAGAGTGAATGACTTTTATCTGCAGTTATAACAGTCTCACAGGAATGTTCTTTGCCTTGGCTGTTTCATAAGCTGTGCTCACTGTTGTCTTCTGGGTCTTGAGCACACAGAGCTCTTCTGGACCCTTAGTGGTGAAGAAAATTAAGGTTTTTCCCTCCTCATGTGTAGTAACCAGTTAGTGCTGCTGGTTTCATCAGCCAGAACCAACATGAGTGTGGACTCTGGTATGAGCTAAACATGAGACCCTAGCACAGTGGCTTTTGAGACCTCTGATGTCATCATCTCTCTGGAAACAGGGGGTTTCTTCCCAATTGTGTTAGCTGCTCGAGTTGTCCCTTCCCTGGTTGTGATGTAATCCTGCTCCTCGGTGGTTGGTGGACTCTGGATGCCCCTCAGCACCCCCAGCCCCAGCAGAGGTAAACAAGAATGGCAGCGTGGGAAACAGCTGGGAAATAGGATGTTGTCCTCCAATGGAGTGCAATCAGGATGTGTCCAGCTTCTCACATTTCCTTTTTATTGTTAATAGAAAGAGATAAAGGGAAAAAAAAAGCCCAACAAAGAAGCGGATATACCTGCAAAATGGGGGAAATGCCTTGGATTTAATGGGTACAAGGGGAAGAGAACTGGGAATTCAAGCATTGTTCCAGGAAGGCTGATGTAGTAGCTACCTAAGCTACAATAAAATATTTACCAAGATGACTTAATTCTGCACCGTTGAGCTCCAAAGGAGCCCAAAACACAGCTCCCTGATTCTCATCTTGCCCCAACTGTCATGTTGGATTGAGCTGTGTCAAATGGGTGCTTGGCTAGAAATCTGCTCAGATGTTTTGTGGCCAGACCTAATCATATTTACCATGCCATGTGTGAGCCAGATCATGTTCCTGGAATCAGAGCTGGCTTGTCAAATGAACTGTCTGTCTGAATAACACGTTGCTGGAGGTATCTTGGTGGCCCAGGGATGTGGTGCTGGGAGGTCCCACTCCCCAGCATTCTGCTGAATTCAGACTCGTGGTAGAAGTGGAGTCTCCTGCAGCTGTGTGTGTCTTCATGCCAAAGAGCTGCTTACTAGAAGCTTGCTAATTGCTTTGCAGCTTGCAAGTTTATGATGAGTTTTTGATAAGCTCTGTGGCTGTCTCAGCAAAACTAAGGGCTGGGCTCAGTTGTTCTGTTTAAAAGTTCATCATGACATTTCCCTTCTGCAGTGGGAACTTCCTAGAAGTAGGCTGTTGAGTGGTGGTTCTTCTCTGTGTTCTACATCTTCCCTCTCCCCACTTCTTATAACAAAGAGCTGCTCCAAAGCCTGGAGTGGAAGGACGAGGGGCAGTGGTTGAAATAAGCAAGGAGGGGATGGAGATGAGAACTAAGGCAGAAGTTCTTTCCCAGCAGAGGGGTGGCCACTGGAGCAGGTTGCCCAGGGAGGTGGGTGAGGCCCCATCCCTGGAGACATCCCAGGATGGGGTTGAGGAGGCTCTGAGCACCCTGCTCTAGCTGAGATGTCCCTGCTCTCAGCAGGGCTTGGACTGGATGAGCTCTGGAGCTCCTTTCCAACCCAGATATTTCTGTGATTTCTTAAATCTTTGCTAACATTAAGCTCTGGGTGCTTTTCTAACTGCAGACTGCTTTGTCCTTACCTTGCTCTCTTGGCTGCTTCTCTTTCACTGCACTGAGTGAATCCTTCACTCCCCAAGCAAACCCACAGGCCAACCTTGTAGACCCTGCATTTGTCCAAGTTGCTTTTTATTTTCCACAAGGCTCTTTTGTTGGAAGCAATTCTGCTTCAGTCCCTGCTGAGCTGACTGGAAAATGGAAGGCAGGCAGGCTCTGATTGCTCAAGTTACTGAACAAATCCTGCTCCCCTTCCCCAGGGTCTGCTACAGCCAGAGGAAAAAAAAAAACAACCCTGCCCTTCAGCTGTCAAAAGCTGCAGCAGATCCACGCTGCAGAATTATTTGTTCATGTTTAAGAGATGTGTATTTGTCTGGGGGTTGTAAACGCTGTCGTGAAGAGTTTGACAGGAGTGAAAAATGAATTTACATTGCTGGTGCTGAAGGGAATACAACTGGTTTGAATTCTGCCTGCAGATTCTGCTGCAGCCTGCCCGTGCCCACCACGCTGTGCTGGGGAGTGGGCTCAGCTTGAGCTGGTAATATTTCATGGGCCTGTGGTTGTTGGGACAGGTGGGCACAGGTTTGCAAATGCATTTTGACAGGGCTGGCAATCATTAGAGGAGGGTACAGAGAGCAGGGTTGACTTTGCCTTCTGTATTAGTATGTCCTGGATCAGAAGCCTTGCTGCCAGAGCTCCCCTGGAATGCCTCTCTTACCAGTTGGAGCAAGAAGTCACTTCTCTGCAGGGACAATCAGCACATGGGTTTAAGGTGTGGAGAACACTAGTGAGAAAATGGAATATATATATATTTTATTTTTTTTTTTTTTTGATGATGCTCTTGATTTGAGAGCATGGATGCTAGAGATTGAATAGACCTTTTGTGTTTTTGCTCCTTCAATTGCAAAATACATTTATAAATATTATTTCTTTTAAGACAGCAGTATTTCAAGTGAATTTGTTACTATATGGTGTGGCACTACCACCATTAATAGCTTTGGATGCACTGAAAAATGGAAGGTTGTTTTCAAGGATTTTTTTCTTCAAGGTTTTTTTTATTTAGCTATGGGGTAGAAAATAACTGAAGTTCATAACTGGTACTTTTGTGTCATTCCTGTGAAAACACCCCAGGAGCAGCCTCACCCACTGCATTAGTCCAGTTTGGATAAGTATCTTGTGTGTTTGGTAATATTCTGTTTGGGGCTGGGTGCAAGTACAAAAGGAGAGCTCCAAAAACTTGTCTCGATCTCAGATTGAAAAGTGGCCTTTATTTAGCACAGTGTGGTTTGCAGGAATAAGTCATCCAGGAGCATATGACCTGTAGCTTAAGATGTGTTTAATGTTGGCTGTTAATAGTGCACAATTACATGCAGATTCTCCTGATGTATTCAAAGCACCATCATTTTCTTTCTGAAGGAATGCAGGCACGGTGGCTGCTCCTGCCTGAAGCTGCTGAACTCCTGTGACATTACACAGGGCTTTTGTTTAAACACCTCGTGTGGTCAGGAACAAAACACAAAGGAACTGGCCGATGATTTTTTATTGTGGCTCCAGTAACAGGCTGGAGCATCTTTCCAGGCAAAGGTAGTCGGGAGGCATAATTATGTGATGTTTTTCTGGGTAGTAAGTGCTTTTAGTAATTCTCTTTGCAAGGGCTTGCTGCTGTTCAAAGGTCTGTCTGCTGTTTTAAAGCAGAGCACAGTCTAGGACAGGGCTTCAAAATTAACCTTTTTAAGGAGACAGACACCCCAGTGCTAACAGGTACAAGTTCTGCTATGCAGTGTTGTTTGTTTTTTGTTTGTTTTTTTTTTACCAGACCATTGCTAGAGGTTCAAGGATGAAAAACTCCTGGGAAATTTGATGCTGTGATGAGTGACTTCTAGCAAAGAGATGCTGTGGAGAGCCTGTTGTTTGCAACAGGCAAGAGCCATGACTTCATTCAGAAGTGCTGCTGCCCTTGTGTTACAGCCAGGCTTTAATGGAATCAGATCTTCCCACTAAATTAATACATTTTACATGGAGCCCATCAGCTAACATTTAATTTGCTTCAATAAGAAGCCAGGGCATGTGGGATCAAAATGGGCTGTGCCTGGGATAATCTGGAAGGATCCCTGTATTACAACATCTTAAAAATGCTCACTTAAATGAGAGGTAGCATTGGTGAAGCAGCTGATTACTTAATGCAACCTTCTATCTAATTTAATGCTAAACTAAAACTGGATGGGGAAATTATTATTATTATTTTTAAGCAAGGATTAAAATGTGGCCAGCACGTGGAGGGAGGGGATTCTCCCCTTCTACTCCACTCTGAGGAGACCTCCCCCTGGAGCTGCATCCAGTGCTGGAGCCCCCAGGACAGGAAAGATCTGGAGGTGCTGGAACGTGTCCAGAGAAGGATGCTCAGAGGCTGGAGCAGCTCCTGTGAGGACAGGCTGGGAGAGTTGGGGGGTGTTCAGCTGGAGAAGAGAAGGCTCCAGGGAGACCTGGTGGCTCCCAGGATCTGAGGGGGCTCCAGGAAAGCTGGGGAGGGACTTTTGAGGTTGTGGGGTAGTGACAGGGCTGGAGGGGATGGATCAAAACTAGAGCTGGGTGGATTCAGATCAGACATGAGGAAGGATTTATTTTCCATGAGGGTGCTGAGACCCTGGCACAGGGTGCCCAGAGAGGTGGGGGCAGCCCCATCCTTGGCAGTTTCTCAGGCCAGGCTAGATGGGTCTCTCAGCAGCCTGCTCTGGTGGGAGGTGTCCCTGCCATGGGCAGGGGGTTGGAACTGGATGAGCTTTCAGGTCCCTTCCAACCCTGACCATTCCATGATTCTAAAAGCAGGGAGAATGGTACTTTTTGATGGTTGTTTTGGGTTCTTTTTTGCTTAACAAAACAAGAAGGGTTCGCAGAGGGCTTTTCATATCAAAATCCATCTTGCACGGTCCTGTTCTTTGGAAACACGTGGATGGCTGTTTGCATTGCCAGTCCCCAGCTGCCTTCTGGCACCAGGAATGGTCTCATGAGATTGCAGATGCAGGTCCCCCTGAAGAAACACCCTTCCAAATGGTGACACAGAGACTGTCAGCAGCATTTACTGGAGCAGAACTTGCACCTTTTGCACCGTTAGCACGTGGGTGCTTGGTTGGAAGAGATGATTCCTCTTGGATCCCCATTCTGCACTCGTGCTCTACTGAATTCTCCTGCAGCAGAGTGTATCCTGAAGGTTCCTCTGCATCTCTCCAGAAAACCTTGAACCCCAAAGCTTTCAATTCCCAGCCCAAAACGACCAGAGTAGGTTTCTCTCCAGCAGTGCCCTGCCCAGGCCGCTGTCTCGGGCGATTACCAGCGGCTTAGGCTGTGGATTCTCTTGTGTGGGAATAAAAGTTTGTACATCTGTCGGGCCGTTAAATCCATTCCTATGAAATCAGTGTATAATAAGCAGAGTTACAAACTGTAATGTTGATAGTTATTATCTAGGTGTTGGAAAAGGGATTAGCGGGCATGTTACTACAGACCCGCAGCGCCAGGCAGCGTGTAATGACCGTGAGTAATGCGGGATGATTACATTGCTTGGGCTGCTGCAAGTGAAGTGTTAAATCTTGTGCCAGCGCCGTGGAGCTCCTGTAAACAACGTATGGGCGTCGAGAAACGAGAGATCCCACCCTGCAGAAGAAGGAGCTGCAGAGGAGCAGGACCACAAGGAGGTGTCTCTGAGCGGCGAGGGCAGCGCCCGGACCTGTCATTACTTGGCCCTGCCGTGGCATGGGTGTTTTCTTCCATCTTCCCAAGGCGTGGTACATCACAGAGCGCATCTTTAGATGCTTCATATCCAACAGATGAGCAAGGCTGGGTGCACCTCGTGCCAAAAGTGGAGTTGTGGTGTCTTAGCATGCCGGGAAGGAAGCCTTACGCTGCTCCCTGACAGTTCATCCCTTCAGTATATTGATATTTTCAGGAATATTGAACTGTTAATATTTTTTGTGAGCATTTTGGGAGTCATTTCTCAAACTAACACTCGTTTCCTCTTGTGGATTTAAGCACAAGCTCTTGAGTTTTCCTTCCAGCTGCTGCTTTTCTCCCCTTAGATTGCTGGGAAGACCCTCCAACACTAACAAAATGCAGCAAAAAGCTGTAGGGTCAGTACCTGGGAGAATGGAGGGGTGTGGTTTGGGCCACCACAGATGTTTTCTGTTCTGTTTGGGCCACCACAGATGTTTTCTGTTCTGTTTGGGCCACCATAAATGTTTTCTATTCTCTCTAGTGGTCTTTCTTCTCTTCATGACTTGGATAAAACCACCAGGAAGAAGGGTCTGGTCTTCCTAAAGAGTGTTTCTTATCAAACAAATGCCATTAAAGATTATCAGGGGAATATTTGCTTCCTCGAGGGTGGGATATTTTAATGCAAGAAACAGTGATAGTTGATACCATCAGACAGTAACTCTCAACTGCTCTACCAATGCCTTTCTACCTTGAGCAAGATTCCAACAGTCCTTTTCTATCTGACATAGTTTGTAAGGACTCTGAATAATACCCTACAAACACCTAAAACACATGGCTTTTTAAAATAACATCACTTGAACAATTTTTGCAGGGCAAACTTGTCTAAAACTAACTTTCTGTTCCAAAAAGGCTCTGTGAAACTGCTTCAGTGGGCAGTTCACCAGCCAAGTTCCCAAACCTGACTCGGTGATACTGGGAGAGAAGCAAGGAAGATGTTTGAATTTGACACAGGTATTCAGGGTGTGGGAAGGCAGTTTGAAGCTTAATTGTGTCAACATAAGGCTGCTCAGTTTAATTCCAGGAACATGAAAGCTTGAAAACTTGCAGAAGCTTTCCAAGAGACATGATGCAGTTCTCCACGGGCTCTCTTTGGTGTAGAAGACATTAGTCTAGGTGAAGTGGTAGCTACTCTGCCAATTTCAAAGGAAACAGAGAAGTTTGTGGTGTGACTCAGCTTTACCCAGAACACTGCTTTAAGCAATGTTAATCCTAGCTGACTATTGGTGTGTTTTTGTTTGTCTAATATCCTTGCAATGTTAAAGAAAGCCAGCATCCTTTGTTCTCCTCCAAGCTATGCAAGACATGACTGCAGAAGCAGTTCGGGGCCTGGAGCTGAGGTGACTGAATGCTGCTGGAATGCAGTGTGTCACATCTGGGAGAAGGGGAGTAGATGTGTCTCTTCTAAATCTCAGGCTAGCCCTTTCTTTGGGTGGTGGTTGGTATGAAAACATCCCTTGGAAGGTGGGGAAGAAGGAAAACAGCTTGGTTAGATTAGACATTCATCTTGCTGAATATTTTCTTTTTTAAAAGAAATAACTGAAAATATAAGAGACCCTGAGGTCTGGTGGATTTAGATGGCAACATTTGCCTTTCTGGGTCAGGAAAAAGGTTTTTATAGGGTTTTTTTTTT